>JAIFZK010000020.1:11267500-11285000 GCA_027481765.1 Tenualosa thibaudeaui | reverse complement strand
TGGCCGCTCGCTCCGCCACACAAACTTCCTCAGAAGTGAGCGTCAAAGTCGGATTTGTGCCGGGGAGTGCGTGCGCAGCAAATTGGCAGCTACATCAAATTATTCCTGCATTAAGGCTGCGTGGCATAATCCACTGCAGGCCCAGCCGCCCCTCCCCCAACTTGTAACTTTTGTCAACGTAAACTGCAGATTTCATGCTCTGCCATTAATCTGTCGGATTACGGTTGCAGTTCGGGGGGACTTATATTTTAATGAATTCCTCTGCTAGCTTAACTTAGGGTGGGGGGAAAAGAGAGAGCTAGAGAAAGAGAGAGAGAGAGAAGAAGAAGAAGAAAAAAAGGGGACCCTTTCCAATGTAGGTTGTTCCCTTCTCTCTCAAACCTCGTATTCTCTTTCTCACTCTCTTCCTCTTTCTCTCATCAACCTCCATTCTTTCTCTGTCTCTCTCTCTCTGTCTGTCTATCTCCCGTTCTCTCTCCCCTTCTCTACCCCCCATCCCCCTACCTCCTAGCATCAGTGTGTGAGTGCTCCCTGCCGTCGGCCCCCTCACGGGCTCTGGAGAGCTGTCACGCTGGGGACCGTTGCCTCGCCCCACGTGGCTGACACCTTCCTGCATGCCGTGGTGCCGCCATCACTGCTGCCGCCGTGCAATAAATTGAATGTCTCCGAGAGCAGCATTTGTAAAACAAGACAAATAATGAATTATTCTTAAACCACCACATCAACCAGTACAGTACCTCACCTGCTACCCCCCCCCCCCCCATCTCTCCTCAAACACCCCCACCCACCCCATCAACACTAAGCACCCACCCCCTTCTCCACCTCCACCAGCAAACACATAACAAACCCTCCAACACACTGCTGCTGGACCTATCTGCATTCGTGTTGTGATTTGTTCTTTGTTGCCTCTCTATCCCCCCTCCCCTCCTCTCTCTCACTTCATCTCTCTCCCTCCTCTTCCTTCTCTGCAGTCTTTATCTACCTTGCCATCTCTCTTTCCCCCCTCTCTGCCTCTCTATCTTTGTGCTGTCACTGCACGCGCCTCTACCCCTGACGTGTCACCGCCGCTATCTCTGTGTCGGTGGGGTGTACCACTCTCCTCTCTTCTCCTCTCCTCTCCTCTCCTCTCCTCTCCTCTCCTCTCCTCTCTTCTCCACTCCTCTCCTCTCCTCTCCTCTCTTCTCTTGGTGTTGGGTTTATTTTGCTCACTCCACTTTCAGGAAGGACCCCACTATTTAGACAGGCTAATGAGAGACGGCTTAGAGAGGCAGGGCCTTAAATGAAAGTGGCATGGCTGTCACTGCTGAGGAATGATACAGCCCAGGAAAAAGAGAGAGATTGTTCTTCGCGCGTGTGTGTGTGTGTGTGTGTGTGTGTGTTTTTTTTGGGGGGAGGGGGGTTGATGCATGCAGACACAGACATATCTTTCCCTCTTTTTGTGCACTCGCTCTTATTCTTCCTTCTTACGTTACCTTTCTCTGTCTCTTTTCTCTCAATCTCAATCTCTCTCCCTCTATCTTTCTGTCTCAGTCTCTCTTGCATGGGTTGCTCATAATTCGTATCATTGTGTATGTGGTATTGACATTCACATGTTAATGCAAACTAGGCATAGCGGCCAGGTTGGGTTTGGAGTCGCAGGCATCACGCCGTACAGTGCAGAGGAGGTGTAAGTGAAGTGCTCTGGAGCACTGGACATCAGTGGCCAAACACGCTACCAAATAAACATCTGTGGTATCAGAGTGCTTTTCTCAGCCACTCCTCAGAACTGTGAACAGAGCCGTGGAAGAACTGGCCAGCTATCAGGAGCCCCCACTGGAGAGCTCACGGCAGAGAGGTGTCTGGGAGAAAGGGAGAGGGGTGAGGGGGTGGGTAAGGGGTAGTGGTGGGGGGTAGAGGAGGGGGTAGTGGATGGAGGGAGGGGGAAGGAGGGGTGTGTGGGGGGTGATTCAGCTGGAGGCCAGTGCAAATTTGCATCGAACAAGTCTGACTACTTAATTCCACTTTGATCTTTATTTCCTGAAGAGGGGATTGTCTGTGTGTACCATCCTGTGTATGTGTGTGTGTGTGTGAGAGAGAGAGAAAGAGAGAGAGTGAAAAAGTGAATCATCCTTCATGCAGAAAAATATCACACTGCTCTTTTTCTGTTCTCTATCAGTCTCTTCCTCTCTGTCTCTATATTCCACACTCAAACACACACACACACACACAGACATTTATTTATATATATATATATATATATATAAATAAATATATATAGACGTTGAGTCAGTGTCACCTCACTGATCTAAATAAATAGTTTAAATAGAAACACAGTTAACAGCTTAAACAGTAAATACGATTACAATAACGCAACATTCTGTCCTTCATAAGCACTGCTCTTACCATTCTCGTTCATTCATCATGTTCAGACTGTCACTTACACACACACACACGCAGACACACACACACTCCACAGGATGTAAAGGCTCCCACTGTGGCCCTGTGGTTAAGCATTCCCAAGAGGATTGTCTTGTTTTAAATGAATTCAAAATCAGCATGTGTGGACTACAGGGGAGGATTTCTGACATAAGATGTCAAGTTGATGTCAGATTGAGGAGGGAACACAGTGAATGTCAATGCTCAGATACCCTGTGATTTGTATTATTAACTAATAACAAGAGCTGCATTTCCTGAAACCATAGTTGCCAACACACATGTCCAATCATCACATATGCTAATTTAGTTAGAGAATATGGTTTTGGGAAACAGACTCCAGATCATTTCATTCTTAAGTGGACAACAATATCATTAACAACACCAAGTGTAATGTCAGGGATGACCTTCCTTAAGTCTGGCCTAAGTCTAAGTTCAAATGGTTCAGTGCAGTTAGTCAATTTCCAATGACGACAATTATCTTTTTTTCAATGGAAATGCATTTTAATGACAATCCTAATCTTGTTAATGTTGATAATCTTACTTTAGCTGTGAGGGACAGGTCTCACCACTTTTCTACAATCCTACCAGCATACAACACCGCTATCTGTCTGTTTAAGTCACACAATATCACAATATCTCTAAACTCACCACACTCTCAGTCCATTCTCTACAGACTGCAACATCCCACTTCCCACTTTCCCACTTCCCCGCAACTACACTAGCCAAAGAGAGGTCGGATGAAAAGATTCCATTCCCAGGAGCAGTACAGTGGAGGGGTGCCTGGCTAGCCAGTAGCCCACCAGGAGCAGCTGTGGCCTCACAGCAGTAGCTTTGTCACAGCCAGCCCAGCCGTCTTCTTCTCCCTCCGTGCCCTTGGGCCAGATTCATTACCACGCCGAGCAGGAGTATTAAGATATGGCTGCATTAACAAAGTTGTCCTGTATCTTAATTGAATCTAGTCCACAAGTGAGCGGCATCTGGGATTATGTTTACCTGAAATATAAGTAGCTCGGTGGCGGTGGCAGCGGCAGAACATGGGCCTACTGATAAAACACTGGGTTATTCATCCCAATCCTAATCCTGACTGTAATTTGGTCCCGATGGATGTATCTGCGCGATGTAAGCTCCCGATTGGTTTTTAAAAACGTTGGGGCATTTGCAGGTAGGTTAATGCATTACAAGGTGCTCGGGTTCCCAGACTGGATTTTTGCAGGTTCATTTTTTTCCCCCTGTCCCCAACACCACACACATGGACACACACACACACACACACACACACACACATGCAGACACACACACAGATAGCCAGAGAACAGGCCAGTACTTATCCAGATGGAGAAGCTATCAGTATCCAACTGTTCCCCAGGTCTGCGAGTGCAAAGTTCAGCACCTCCATTTATTTTTTCCAAGCTCCTTCTCCTCTCCCACAACCCAGTTTTAAACATTTCAGCTCACCCTGGAAAAGAATTAATTTATTCACAGGCTTGGCTTGGCTTCAAACCAATACAGAAAATACATATCATCATTTATCAGCTGCTGCTTAGCCACTGCACATCCTGGCCCACATTAAGACAGTATGTGTGTGTGTGTGTGTATATGTGTGTGTATGCAAAGTATGTGTGTAGTGTGTGGTGAGTGTATGCATGTGTGTGTCTGTGTGTGTGTATATATATGTGTGGTGAGTGTATGCATGTGTGTGTGTGTGTGTGTATGGAGGGGGTGATGCATAAAGAAGGTGCCAGCCAGGCCCAGACTAATCACCTTGCTCAAGGGCACAGCCCACACAGGAGATGTCCACAGGAGAGCCCCACCACTCTGGCCCAGTGGGCTGTAGTAGAGTTCATGGCTGTGGTGGGGAGTCAGGGGTTGGGGGGGTTGTGGAAGCCGAGCTACCCGCTGGGGGGATCCTTGGTCGGGTCCACATGAGGGATGGCTGCATGTGGCTGTGAGTGGTGGAGGTTAAGGTGCCCTGCCCTTTTTGTCCTTCATGGACTGCCGTACATCTGTTTGGAAATGAGCTTCGGTGAGCAGAGTGGAGGGGAGGGGGAGGAGAAGAGGGGCATTGTGGGCGGAAGGGTCGGCGTGTAGGGCGTGGGGGGCGCTTGTGGGCGGAAGGGTCTAGGGGCGCTAACTAAGAGCTGGTGCCCGCCGCCAGTCTTGCATGGATTGCTAATGTCTTTGACGTGCGTGTGTGTCAGTGTGTGTGTGTGTAGGTGTGTCTGAGAGAGAGAGGGAGAGAGAGAGAGAGAATGAGTGAGTGTGTGCGTGTATGTGTGTGCGTGTGTGTGTGTTTGAGAAAGAGAGAGAGAGATAGTGTGTGTGTGTGTGTGTGAGTGTGTGTGTGTGTGTGTGTGTGTGTGTGTGTGTGCCCGGGTGCAGGATTAGAGCATTGAGGGGGCAGGGATAGGGGGATGGGTTCCTTACCTGTTGGCCACCATCCTTGGCAACGTTTCAGTCAGCGAGTCTGCATGCCTATCATAAATCACAGCTCACTGCCTGGTGGACACACACACACACACACACAGAGACACACACACACACATAATGTACACACCCGCACACACACACACATTCAGCCTTAAATTAACTACAAACTCTCTCACACACACACAGGTAGGGATGTGTGTGAGGACGGGAGTGGGTCCTGCTGAGGTGAGCTGCTTGGTCTGTCTGCTCGTGCTTGTTCCCATCACGACCGTTTCAAATAGATAGCGTTAGGTGATTATGCATGGCCAACTGTCCCCACCTGCCTGCCCACAGCTTGGGCTGGTTTGTGTCTGAGTGTGTGTGTGCATGTGTGTGTGTGTTTGTGTGTGTGTGTGTGTCTGTGTGTGTGTGAGAGAGAGAGAGGAAGAGAGATGTGGGGTGGTTGTGCCTGTGTGTGGCTTGTACTATTTTGAGTACATGTGAGCCAATACATGTGTGTGAATATTTCTGTGTGTTTACTGGTTTGTAATGCATATATGCTTTTTATATATGCATCTTCATGTGTGGTTTGTCATAGTGCTAATCTGTGTGTGTGTGTGTGTGTGTGTGTGTGTGTTTACATGTGTATGAAGGGCACCGCAAGCCCCATCCCCCACTCCCCCACCCTCCCACTGAGGGGCCTGTGTGGAGCCGGCAGTGGCCCTCGGCATCGGCCATGTTCCCCCCGGATGGCACCAGCCGTTCAGCGGGACCCGGTCTCCCTCCCCTCTCGGCCCACTCTGGCCCCGCCGTCCTGCCCTCTCTCGCCCTGGAACAGATGCTGGGAGTACAGCGCGAGCCAGCGCAGGGCGGTAGCGGGTTAATTGGGGTAGTGGTGGGGGTTAATTTCAATTAAAATTTCAACTAATGGAGGTCAGAGCGGTGTCTGCAAACACCTGATTAAAACAAATGGTCCTGCCAATCAAAACTTTATCTTGGTACACCCCCCCCACCCCCCCTCCGGTCAAAAAAGGAGTACAGTGGAGCGGAGAAGGAAGAGAGGAGGAGGAGGAGGAGGAGAGCAAGAGAGGAGCTGACTGGGGGGGGCACTTGTTAGCGTAGCATCTGCTAGGATGAGGGGTGCACGATCTGTCTACCTCTGTGAGTGTGTGTGTGTGTGTGTGTTTGTTTGTCTGTGCATGTGATGGAAGGTGAGGTGGTGGGTGGCACAGAGTGTGTGTGTGTGTGTGTGTGTGTTTGTGAAGGTATGCCTGAGAGTGAATCAGATCCCTTTCTCTCTCTCTCTCTCTCTCTCTCTCTCTCCCTCTCTCTCTCATGCCCGCTGTGCCGACTGCTGGCACTGTGTGTTCTGCCACGTGTGTGTGACGCGTGTTCCCCAACATCTGGCATGTCCCTCCAGGAGGGCATCGGGCATGGCGCCCCGCCGTGGCTAAATATGGCGCAGGGTTACGGCGCGCTCCCTAATCACTTAGCCACTGTCTGCCAGTGCTGCCCCTGCCTCGTACATCACCACCGACATCTGCACCGCCGCCGGCTACACTTCTCACTCTTCTTTCTCTCTCTCTCTCTGTCTTTCTCTCACTTCATATCTTCTCTTCATCACTCTCCTTCTCTCTCTCCTCTCTCTAGTTTTTGTCTATCTTCTCTATTTCAGTCTAATTCTTGCTCTCTTTCTCTCGCTCTCCTCCATCCCTCTCTCCTTTCTTTCTTTCTTTCTTTCTCTCACTCTCCTTCTTTGCTACTGTTGCTCTGTTGTCGGAACCTTTGCTCTCTCACCTTAAACCTTTTCCCTTATTCTTTTTTTACAAATTCGTTTTGCAATCCATTTCTTTCCATCTGTATCCTTAAGTCAGTAACTCTCTCTTTCTCTCAAACACACACAGAGTCATTCACACACGCACATACACACACACACACACACACACACACACACACACACACACACACGCATAGTTTGTGCTTTCCCTTGTGGGCATTCTCCCCCACTGCTATCAGTATCAATATGTGAATTTCATTCAAATTGTATTTGTATAGCAGTTGCCCTTGTGGCGTGCGTACAGCCGGCTGCTTTGAATGCCTGATGGGGAGCCATGCTGGTGCCCCTCATCCACTCGCATGGCCCTGCAGGCAAGTAGTACGCGCAGTGGCTGTTGACTGTTCATGCTGCGGCCTTGGGACACACACACACACACACACACATACATACACACACATACACACACACACACACACACACACACACACACACACACACACATACACATCCACACGCACACACACATACACACACACTCACAAAGAATGGAACCTTCCATAAAAATACCCACCATGCAACAGTATGAGTCACTAAACCTCCCTTTCAGTGCTGTTGGATAGAATGACAGTTACTTTACTATAGCTTTGATACAACAGTTTCCAGACACCTTGTGGTGTGAATAGATGGTACTATTGCAAAGCATTTGTGCATCTGAGTTCAGCACATAGAAAGGCAAGAAATGAATATATTCAGGAAATGTGAAGAGGTTACAGTAATGTAGTTGTGCATGTTTATTTATTTCTAAATAATCTTAGTTATTTAAAATATCTGTACACAGTGTGAAAATGTAATTGTAACATGCATGGATGAATACATGGTTTTGTCAACAAATGTAGAAATGTAAGTGTTTCTGGTGTACTTGTGTGTTTACAACTACAGAGCAGCAGCAGAGCAGCTGTAAATGAATGTAAGTAAGAGTGTGTGTGGAGCGGGTGCATGTATGTAGAGCAAGGGAAAAAAAAGAGAATAAGAGAGAGAGAAAGAAAGAGAGAAAGAGAAGCACACAGAGAGAAAGAGAGAGAGGGAGAGAGAGAGAGAGAGAAATGTATGTGCCTGCTTTCAAGGACTTGTAATCTGGTTGCCTGGGTGAACTTGGTTGCTTCTGCTTGTGATCCTGAAAGTCTGCAGGAACATGTGTGTTTCTGTTATCAGTGTTTGCACACTCTTTGTGGGCATAATCATCATGCCTATGTGTGCCTGTGTGTTTGGATAAGAGATGCACAAATAGAATACAGTTTGTGTGCCTGTGTATGTATGTACATACATGTTGTGTGAGTGCATGTAGTATGTTCTCTTATATTTGTCCTTAGCCATATGTGTGTGTTTGTTTACATTTGTATTTCCGTGTGCATGTGTGTGCATGTGAATGCGTTTGAGCATGCATACATATGTTTATGTGTGTATATGTCTGTGTGCACATGTGTGTATGTGTGTGCATGGTATAGAAATAAGCGACAAATGATTTAAAAATATATATGTTGTGTAACAAGTTTGTGTAACTGTGTGTGTGTGTGTGCATGTGTGTGCATATGTGTGTGCATGCATCTTTGCACACAGGCCTGCAGTCCCTGCAGCAGTCCTCTCCAAGCTGCCTGTCCTCTTCCTCCCTGCCTGCCTGCCTGCCTGCCTGCCTGGTGTCGGCGTGAAGCAGCAGCTTTATTGTGCTTGGCCCCGGGCTAGCCTGTTTACTGAGCACGGCGCTTTCGCCTGGCTTTACAATGTCGCGAATGTGTGTAGTGGTGGATTTGGAGCTTGTATTAGCTGGCAGGAGTGACGGTGATGAAGTAGCAGTGATAAACTGATAGATTGGCTGCCAGCGAGATTTTGGGAATGGGTCAGATAAACATGGCAGTGGAAACGCGAGCTGTGTTCGGGCGATAATAAACTTGTCGTTCTCCGGGTGCATTAGGCTCTAGACCTGGGGAAATTGCAGGGAGGGGAGGGAAGGGGTGAGAGAGAGAGAGAGAGAGAGAGAGAGAGACAGAGAGAGAGACAGAGAGAGGATAAGAGAAGCAGGCTAGGGAGGGAAGAAAAGAGGAAAGGAGATGGTGTGTGTTACTCAAGGAATGGTGTTTGGCTCATTCTGGAACACAGCCATGCTGTCAGGGTGACGGTTTGAGGGTAGCCCTGGAGACTGATGGGAGTTTAGATGCTCGGCTCACAAATCATTAGCCGATGTCCTGCTTCTAAAGCAGATATGAGAAAGGATGCTTTTTTTCCCCCTCACTCTCTCTCCCTCCCTCTCTTATTTTTTTCTTCCCCCTTCTCTCTCTCTCTGTCTTTCTCTCCCCTTCAAGGATATAGGGGAGGTTAAAGGAAGCTCCATTATAATCACACTTTCTCTTTCTCCATCTCTCTCTCTCTCTACTATGGAAGGATGTTGTCCTGGGATCTCTTGCTGCTGTGGTATGTTCTAGAATAATGGTGAATGTTCTATGCTTCCTGCATGCTCTTCCCTGTCATTCAAATTGCCCTCATTGTTTCTCCTTTGCCATCTCATCCCCACTGTGTCACACCTGAGCAGTCCCGTTATCTCAGGTGACATAATAAGCTCTGTGTGAAGATTAGGGGTGCGTTGTGACAGTCTTCCCATTCAGACACACACAAACACACACACACACACACAGTCACATAGAGCTGCACTGTGCTGTGCCTCCCCCAGCTTGGCTCTGCTCTGTTCACCCTCCTAATCTCCCGCTGCATCTCTTTTAAATAGCGTTCTTCCTAATGAGTTGCACAGGTGCTTGGCCCCCTACCTACCTCGCTTGCTCCGTCACTCGCTCTTTTGCTGAAAACGTTGCCACACGCGAAGCAAAGCGAAGTAAAGCGAGCAAGTGTGAGGGTGGGGGTACGAGTAGTGGGATGGGAGCCATTAGTCTCACCCTTTTCCCATCAACTCCCAACCCCAACCCCCACCCCCACCGACAACACCACCAATGGCATCACCATCAGTACCGCAGGCTTGTGTGTCTCCTTCTCCACCCCTGATTCCCACCCCGATAGTGGAACTAATCCAGGGCTGGCTCGCTGCGGCACAGCCGAAAGCAGTTGCCACCTCCACGGTGCCAGAATGGGAACCATGAGCCTGAAATCTGGTCTTTGTGCAGATGGATTTGAGAGACACAGGAAGAGAGAGCGAGAGAGTGGGGGAGAGGGAGAGAGAGAGAGGGAAAGAGGGAGGTAGAGGGAGACAACCTGGGCGAGTGAAGCATGTGTTAACAAGCCTATCTGCTCATCGGTGTGTTAATCTGTGATATCGCTTCAGATCAAAGAGGGGAAGTGCAATGGAAAATGTGTGTGTGTGTGTGTGTGTGTGTGTGTGTGTGACTTAAACAGTGTGAACATATGCATGAGTGTAGGCTATATGTGTGGATTTGTATTAAGTGAATGGCACATGGCATAGTGAGTGCATACTGCCAGTGTGATCTCCAGATGTCTTTAGCAGGACTCTGTATCTTTGTGTATGTTTGTGCATGAGTGTGTGTAAATATGTGTCTTTATATTCTCTAGTTTGCGTGTGCCTGTGTGTATCAAGGTTTGTCTTTGCACATTCCACCCTTGTGTGTGTGCTGTCCTCTCCTGCACACCTGCTAATGAAGGCCAGGTTGTCCCCCACACACACACACACACACACACACTCACCCCCCGGTTCTCCTCTGGTGCCACCCCGTGCAGGGCACAGGCGTTCAGGCACAGGCTGCTGGGTGGCGTGTGACTGGCAGAGCGCTCACCGTAGAGACTGGCAGTGCCAGTCAGTCTGGAGCGGCGGCAGGCAGGCAGGCAGGCAGGCAGGCAGGCGGGAGGGCAGGCGGGCAAATGCACTCCACTCTCCTTCCCCTTCTGTGCCCACAATGCCCTGAGCCTGGCCATCTGCCACTGAGTCCCGGTTGCAGCCTCGGCAAACCTGCGGGTGGCCAGGAGACCGGTGCCCTACCAGCAGCCACAGACAGGGATGACCTCATACAGGAGAGATGGAGAACGACAACAACAACAACAGACAACCAGCAGAAACTGTGAAGGAGAAATAGACACAACATGAGGTATTATGAGGTATATTATTAAAATACATTTTATAAACCATCTAATTTTCAACATTATAACAAAGGTATTGATATACATAATAACAATATCAACAGCCCACAGACTAGGAAGGGGAAAGATAATTTGAATGTTATTTTATGAGTAATAATATGTATTCAACTATATAAATATTGACATTCTAATATGAAAAGGAAATGAAAAATGAAATTTTTTTTGTAGCACCTATATGAGTATCTGTTTGACCTAGGTCTATGCATATGCTACCATTTTTTCTACCTTGGGTCAAAGGTAGACATTCGTTGTTTCAGACTCCAAGTATGTTATGAGTAATAGATTGTCAAGCTGAAAATGTCATCTGGAAAGAAAGGTCAAATGTCTACTACATAATGCTGTCAGGAGGTGAGAATGCAAATACCAGCATTCTCCATGTTTCAGGTACAGATGGGAGAATAAAACACAATCATCCTCCTTCACCAAAAATACAGCGTTTACGTGTGTGTAATTAAAACGCAAAAGCCTGCCATTCAACGCACGAAAGAACATTTTGCCTCCGTTCCCAAGAGCTACCACTGCTCTTTTTAATTCTCCTCAGAGAAAAGGTCAGGCCTGGTGTTCTCCTCTCTCACGTTAATTGATTCTTTAAATGCGTCTTGTCTTGCCTTGTCTTGCCGCGCGGTGCAGTGCTGTGCGTTGCGGAGCGGTGCGACAGTGGTTAAGTTGGTTCGGATGGCGGCGGCGGTGGGCTCTCTCTCCGTGTGTCCATGGCCAGGGCTCTGAATGCATGCCCATTACTGCTTAACAGGCTTGTTACTCCATCCAGGAGCCAATATTCCGCCAGCCCTCTCTCACCCAGCCAGCGCGTGACCATATTACCCTCTTCCTTATCTAGCAGCCCGGAACAAAGTCATAGCGTCCCTGCCTCTAGCACACGCACGCACACACACACACACACACTTTTTCACACATGCCCCATCTCTCTCTCTCTCTCTCTCTCTCTCTCTCACACACACACACACACACACACACACACTTACCTTATTCACTCTCACACACAACACATACACACACACTTTTTCACACACACGCACAGCACACACACTTATGCACTCAAACACAAGAACACACACACACACACACACACACTTGGAAGACCTTAACTCCCTCTGCAGCCACTCAAAGCCAGCCTCAGCAATCAGGTTGGCTCTCATTTCTCTTTTGTTGTGCCACAGAGTCTACAATTATTATTAGCAGCTAATTTCATGGTGTGTCCCCCACTGGCTGCAGCATAGGATCAGTTGATACAGATGATGTAATTGGGGGGGGATCAAATACCACTGATTGACTGGATCATCTCTTCCAAACAGAAGAGAAGGGAGCGGGAGCGAGAGAGAGAGAGGGGGAGGTGTCATCAAGTCGCTTGTGTCCAGTCATCAAATGTATTTGTGTGTGTGTGTGTTTGTGTGTGTGTGTATTCAAGTCGGCATAGATCACAGGGTGAGTCCTGACTGAAGCAGCTATCTGTCTTCTAATGATAATAACACATTTAAGTCATTTCTGCTAGAGAAATGACAGACTCTGAAGTCAATTTTCTTCTCATTCTTATTTTTTTTTTTTTTTTGTCACTGCACCTGTGAGGTCCTCATTTTGGCCTTATTGTTCACAAGAAGACATAAATATGTTTGTACTGCCAATAATCAGCCTGCTGCACCTCATCAAACACGTGTATGTGTGTGTGTGTGTGCTTGTGTGTGAGGGGTTTGTGACCATGCATATTTCATTCATTTTGCGTTTTGTAGCTGTTCACCGCAAGAGATCTATTCAGTTATCAAACTATCAGTTCATCAAACTCAGCTGACTCTCCATTTCTGAAGTTAAGCAATAAAGCCTCTTAGTAAAACTGGAATGTGTTGCTGCCCTGTGCATTTTTGCTTAAAACAAACAACTGAGTATATCTTTAGTGTATTTTGTATTTACATTTGACAAGAGTAAATGTAAATTGACAAGCAACCATCATCTCTTCATTTGCTCTCTCTCTCTGTCTTTCTCTCTCTCTCTTTCAACATCTTCTGTCCACATCTCTATCCCTCCCTTTCTGTGTCTTGCTCTCTCCCTCCACATCTTGATCCCTCCCTCTGTCCCTGTCTTTCTTTCTGATTCTCTCTCTCTCCATATCTCTTTCTCCCCACATCTCTCTCTCTCTATCCAGTGGAGTATTTTCCAAGGCCAAGGCTTCCTCATAAAAAATTTCTAATACATAAAATGTATTCACAACTGCATATTTTACTATTATTTTGCTATTTCTCTCTCGTTCATATCAGGGTTTCTTCATCATATCATCATCATATCCGGGTTTCTTCTAAAGGCAAATAGCACCCCTGTCACACTGTGCATACCACTGCATTACTGTGAACGCTTGTCAAATACTGTCATTTAGGGAGGCAAAGTTTGCGGAGCCTCCTCTGTAACCAGTTTCAGATTGAAGCACGGCTTGGCGGTCAGCAGTCATTATGGTCAGATTTAAATAGGAGAGAAAAAACAAAAGGGAGACTAGCCTGAATGGGCCTCCAGTGAATGCCATTGTAGAAATGAAACAGCTCTCCAATCACACCAATCACAACAATGCTGGTATCCCGACTTGAGTGAATTAGAGAGTTAACATCAGAGGATGGAGTAGAGATGCAATTTTCCATTGAAATCACCTCTATTAAACTTGAACTTCCACTGAAAATCAAACAGAGCAGTAAGCCTAAGCTACTTTGACGCTGGATAGGATTTTGGGAGCTAAGAATGTAGGTAGGCTACTTCTTGTTTTATTTTGCAAACTATTGGAGAGTTAATGTTTGGACATTCAGTGAAGAAAATAATGCTATGACGCTTTTGTCCTGTATTTGCACAAGAGCCCACTGTTGCATGCCTAATTGGAATGGGCTGTGTGCGTGTGTGTGAAAGTGAGAGAGAGAGGGGAGGGGAGGGGAGAGAGAGTGTTTGCTGCAACAGACAAGTGCTGTAGTCTAGTGTACCACTAGTGTGCCATAGAGGGACTCTGGTGCCCCATACCGTAGCCCCTGTAATGTTGAACGAATATCTATTTATTTATTTAAATAATAACTATTTTTTCAGCCTCCTTGGAAATGTACCTCATGCACCGCGATTGTCTCTATCCCTCTCTCTGTCTCTATCCCTCTCTCTCTCCCTCCACATCTCTCTGTCTATTCCTCTCTCTGTCTCTATCCCTCTCTCTCTCCCTCCACATCTCTCTTTCTATCCCTCCCTCTATCTCTGTCTTTCTCTCTGAGTTTCTCCTTCTCCACATCTCTCTCTCTCTCCCTCTGCCCCTCTCTGTGAGTGTGGAGAGTGGCGGGGAAGCTGGTGAGTTTGGTGGCACCTATTGACCAGCGGTCGAGTGAATGATGACGGCTGAAGAGGAGCAGATTAATAATGTTCATCAGGCCTCCCCCCGACCTCACGCTGCTATTGACCCGTTCCTCAACCCTCCATCTCCTCTTATCAGATCCCCATCCGTCAGTGGCATCAGCGCCAAGCCTCCCACCCCCACCCCCCCATACACACACACAGACACACACACACACACTCCTTTTGAACAGCTGTAATTGCTAAACCTAAATTGTGTGTGTGCTGTGTGTGTGTGTGTGTGTGTGTGTGTGTGTGTGTGTGTACCCACGTTTCTGTGCCACTCCATAGGCCCCACTCCCCTCTCTGCACTAAAAAGCAAACTCTTTTCCCCAGTTAAAAGGTTATGTTCCAGCATACGCCTGAAATCCACTGCATCCACTCCATCAGGACGTAATCAGGACACATCCACTGAACACATCCCATATCCACTTCAGCATCGCTTTATTTCTATGTCATTAATTCCATTATCATCCAAATACTAACACACCGTACTGTATAACATTGTGATATATTTTTTGTTGGGAGTTGGGAGTAATCACACAGCTACCCATGTGGCCTAAATTTCTTTCCTCTCAGGGTTCTCTGTTCTTTTGCCCTTCTCTAGCGGTGCTCCTGGATGGAGTTCTCGTCTCTCCACTGCATCTGGCCAGGCTCTGGGTTCCCTGCTTGAAAAATTAGTCCTCTGCAGGAAAGTTTCATAACAAACATGATCTATTGAATACAAATTAGGCCTGTAATATATTCATGAATCACGGCTGCTGGCAGGCCCTAATTCATTTTGATTAATAGTGACGTGGGCGAGAGATAGGCAGTAGTGTGCCGAGGTCTGTTTTTGTCTTGGATAGTTCCCATCCTATCCAGGGAAAGCCTCAGAGGGAGTACATCAAGTCACATTTAAAAAAAAAACACACATATATACACACACACAGACAAACACACACACACACATCCATATGCACCACTGCAAACACATACCACTACAAACACATACCAATACTGCTGCAAACAATCACATAAATAGATAGACTCTGTTCCAACATCCACCAAACATGAAGATACACACACCAAAAATACACTTATGATACAAAATACACTTATAAATGCACTTAGACAAACACAAATACACACCAGCGCAAATACACCCACATACGCAACCCACAGATGCCTACCCTACACGCCACCCTGCACTTGTTTGAAAAAGATGAGGTCCCTTAAGATGGGAAACACGTGTGTGTGCATGTGCCTCAGCACTCGAGAAGCATCTCGTGGATGAGCGGCGATCACACAACGATAATGGCCGGAGAGACACGTCCACAGCAGCCACGGCCCCCGATTCCAGCTGGCCTTTCCAAGCAGGGCTACAAGCGATCGTTCGAGTGGACTTTTGTTCAAACAAGCACCTCTCATGAAGCTGTCTCGCTTCGCTCCCATTCAAAACAGGGAGAGCATCAATATCTGTCTCCTCGAGCCCGTCGCGTCCACTCTATCACATCAAAGGCTGCGGGGCCACATTCAACACATACAGCTAGCATGTGTCAATGTGTACATGTATGTGTGTGTGAATGTGTGTCTGTGTATCAATGTATTTGTGGGCATGTGGTTTGTGTGTGCACACTTGTATATGTGTGTGTGTGCTTTTTATGAAGCATACTTGCATGCATACCTACCGCTACACATGCGTAGGTGTGTGTATGTATGTATGTATGTGTGTGTGTGTGTGCGTGTGTGTCTGTGCTGTTTACACTACTTGACAGACAGGGCACTGATGACATCAATACATATATCTCTCTTTCAAAGGCAGCCACAACGTCTCTCTCTCTCTCTCTCTCTCTCTCTCTCTCTCTCTCTCTCTCCACAGTGTAGAAGAAGAAGGAGAGAGGAAAAAAAAACACTCTTCTTCTCACTTGACATTTGCCTGCCTCCCCGCTTCTTCCTTCCACATCCATTTTGTTTCATGTATTGTAATGGTGACATATTTCTCCCCCCGGGGAGGAGGAGACACACCCGTCTCCACCCCGCTGAAGGTTGATGTGACAGTCTCTCTCTCCAGGTTAGGGGCAGGCCGCCAAGCTCATCATATTAAATAAGGCCAATGTTATACTTAGCCGGCGAGTTTTACTGCGTGGTCATTAAGCCCTCTCATTACTCTTTTATGGGAGGTCGGGTGAGTTTGGGCTGGGGTGAGCCTGGGAGGTGTGTGTGTGTGTTTGAGAGAGAGACAGAATGTGTGTGTGAAAAGGAAGAGGAAGAGTGTGGTACTAAGTGTATTGTGTGTGTGTGTGTGTGTGTGTGTGTGTGTGAGTGAGTGAGAGTATATGATGTGTGGACAGGAAAAGTGTGCTTTTGTGTGACGGAATCCAAGGTTGTGTGTGTGTGTGGGGGGGGGGGTCTGACTACCAAGCCCCCACAGACTGGGTCTACTAGGTGGGTGTGTTCTGACCCTAAGCTCATCCCACACTGACACACTTTGTTCAGTGCTTGTTTAATAAAAGATGCTCTTCTTTCTCTCTCTCTCTTTCTGTCTGTCTCTCTCTCTACTACAGATGGAGACATGCATACATCATCATTAAGCATGTCCCTTCACAGGGTCAAAGGTCAAGTCCAGGGCCTGCCTCCTCCCTTCACAACTCCTAAGGACATAAGAGGCACTTTGAGAAGATGGAGCTCTACTACCTGGCCCAAACCCTGCTGCAATTACCCTCTGCAGGCCCCACACTGAGGAGAGCTCCTGTCTGGACTTCTGCTCGGACACACACACACACACACACACACACACACACACACACACACACGCACACACACACACACACACACACACACACACACACACTCACACACACACTCACACGCACAGACAGACCCCGGATCTGTGGGAGATGGGTGTGAAACAGTACATTGATTGATCAGGCTATCAGCGACCAAAACTGTGCCTCCCCTCCACACACACACACACACACACACACACACACACCAGTGGTGAGACGGTGGAGAGTGTCCCCTGGTTTCTGTGGCCCTCTAACCACAACAAAGAAGGGACATAGGGGACAGTTATAACAGGACATTCTGACCTTCTAGTACCAGAAAAGATGAGGCAGGGATAGGGACAGAGTGCTCCAGCTGCTCCTTCTCATCACATGGTCCTCATCTTTTTTATTCTGAATCAGAATAAATCAAAATCTCATTTTTGAATGGAACTATGGAACTAGTATTTATGGCTATTTCGTCCACAACATGCCACACACACACACACACACACAGTTCCCCCCAACACACATAGACACACACACACACACGCACACATACACATACAAGCTGATTAAGAGGGTCTTGTTTTTTTTTTTTTTCCCTCCCTCCTTTCTTACTGCAGAAGGGATGGAGAGGGAGATG
>JAIFZK010000020.1:11235000-11262500 GCA_027481765.1 Tenualosa thibaudeaui | reverse complement strand
GCAGTAACCTTATTGATCACGCACTAGCCTACTCATCTGGAGTAGATGGCAGCACCCGTACAGTGAGAAAACAGAAATGCAAAAGAGACTGTGTGCCTTCAGATAGACCAGCGGGCAGGCAAATCTGCACTAGCATGCTCGAGAGATGGCCTTGGAGTCAGTCGGTCGAGGAAACCACATGAAACAGCACAACCTCCATCTCATTCTCTCTATCACTCTTTTACTCTCTCTCTTTCTTTCTCTCTCTCCGTCTCTCTGCCTGGCCATTAAGATGAGTGCTGCTAGAAGAGAAGGAGGAGCGAGTAGGAGAGAGAGAGAGAGAGAAAAAAAAAAAGTTTTTAATTAAAGCCTACACGAGTTCACGGCTGACCCCACCAGCCAAGCCCCTCACTTTACCTGCAGTGTCGGAGTGCTCCCCATCCACCCTCACCCACACCCCTCTCCCATCCACACCCCCCCCCCCCCACACACACACACACACACCCTCCCCGCACTAATTACAGAGCGGTGGACAGGACCGGGCGAGCGGGCAGTGGGGCGGCAGGGCTCTGGATCGTGACTAATACCCAATGCAGAGCAGCGCGCGGTGAGCGGGGGCCCACGCTTAATGGGATTGGGCAGGGGAGGGAGAACCAAGAGCACAGGGTGCGGCTGTCTCAGGCCATTGGCCTGGCGGAGGTCGCCAGTCGAGATGAGTGTCTCTGTGTGTGTGTCTCAGGTATCAGGCACTGGAGGGATGGAATGGAGGGAAGGTTTTGTTTTGTTTTTTTTTTGTTTTTTTGTTTTTTTTTGGGGGGTAGACACACACAAACACAAATGTGGCACAAGGGACTTGGGGCCTGAGGCAGAATTGAGGCAGAGTTTAAAAATTAGCAGGATTAATGAAAGGACCAGCGCATTAAGAGCCACAACAAAAAACTAGCTAGGCTAGTCAGGAATCTGTCATTAGGCTTAGGTTCACAGCTCTCTGAGCTGTCCGGGCCAATCAGCAAACAGGGAGAGCTGAAAGTGATAACGTTGAATTCAGCCATTAGTAACATACGTCACAACGAAGCAGTAGTGACTGGTCGAAGCAGAAATTTGCCCACCTTGAAGTGAACATATGCCAGTGGATAGGTTTCAAACACTTTGCAAAAATTATGTGTACGTTTGCACCAGGCTAGCAAAATACCCACAACCAGAGATGAAAAACTTAGAAAACTTGAAAACTTAACTGAAGAACCCAGCTGGAGCCAATGGTGCCTCAGTTCAGTGGGATAAGGAATCTCAACAGATCTCGACTTAAAAGGAAGTACTGAGGGGTGAGGTCATTCAGTAGCACCGAACCACTCATTAACTTTCCTGGATGACCTTTAACAAGTGATGTAAACAGGACAGAGGGTTATGATTTCACTTAGCAGTACTGCTGAGCCTGCAGATTCAGACAGCAAGCTCTATGCACTCCCAGCATCTTCTTTCTCTACATTACAAACTGCATTCATAACTAATCTGAGTACCAAAGTACCAAAAATAAAATCTGATCTGCTGACAAAATCTCCTGAGGTACTCCTCCAAGAAAAAGGGACACTTAGAATACCCTTATCTATGGAGGCATTCTAGAAGTTATAAGTTATAGTTTATATATATATATATATATAGTGCATTTCTTTGGCTTTAGTATGTTTAGTATATTTTAGTATTACTTTAGTTTGTTTAAATGTGTTGATATTGAAATGAAACAGAAAATGCAGAATAGTCCTCTAACTGGGGCCTTCAATGAGAGGGGCTCATGATTGAGCCACAATGGACCCCTGTTATTTCCTGCTACCTCACTTTCTCCCCAACGGCTGTAGGGGGACTGGGGAGCCGGTGACGATGGCGTGACTGTGCAGGGCGACTCAGGATAAAATAGAAAACAGAAATCAATTTTATTCTGGCGTATGAGTGACCAGTGGAGCAGTCACAGACAGGCGATCCAGACACACTCATCACACACACATACACACACACACTCAGACTTGATGGACACACAGACACAGTAGTATTAATATGTATGAAGCCCAAATCATCCCTGCTTCTACTTTGACTGCCAGGATAATATACCATTATCGTTCTCAGGCCCTTGCTGTGTGTACATGTGTATATGTGTGTGTGTCTGTGTCTCTGTATGTGTGTATTTGTGTGTATCTGTATGTGTGTTTGTGTCTGCAGACTAGTTATTATGATTGGACAGCACATCATCTGTTGGTGCCACTGAAATCTCAGTCTCACTCAAACTTTGGTTTGAAGACGCACAAAAACTTATGGAAGATTCATAGCTTCAAGCCATCATGGGCAGAGAGACCGAACCCAATACACTACATGCCAGAAATAGAGGCTCTGTGCTCATATTTGTTTATGTAGCTTAAATAAAATAAATCTTTATTATTTTGCTTTTATACAAGCAAAATAAATATGCATGAACTGTATATTGGCCAAAATAAGTTAGAATTAAATACAAACTGTCTGGTGGAAGAAATATGTCCTCTGCAGCCAGACTGTGTGACATTATTTCATATGGAGGCTAAAATCTTAAAGTACCCTATCCCATAATTCACTGGGAGAGGAAGACAATTAAACACTTCTGTGGCGATAGTCCCAGTGCAACTGAACTCACCTTCATGTAGTGTATTTACATTTTCCCATTATGTCCAGCCGATGAAAAATCGTGCTTACTATCCAAGAGTCTCTTTTATGGCCGCGTAATAAAATTAGACATTTATAATGCCACTCTTACATTGCATTACCAGTCTCCTTGTTTTATGGAGGTGAGTCAAAGCCATCGCAGGCAACCTGCCGTGTGTCCTCTCCGCTGTAGACAGATGGACGACCTGTGTGCACACGCACACACGCACACACACACGCGCACGCACACACACACACACACACAGTTTTCTGCCTGGCTTTCGCCTATCTCTCCTCGACATTGGAAAATTTCCCCTTGATTAAAAATAACTTTTTTTGCAGGGGTGGTGGTGTGGTGTGTGTGTGTGTGTGTGTGTAGGGGAGGGAGTTGGCAGGGCTGGTGGTGTATAGTAGAGGCATTTAGAAATAAATATTCCCTGGCGAAATGCGGCGCAGTTGTGGCCCCTGTGAACGCCTTATCTGCAGCCCCTCTTTTCCCTCGCTCTTTATCACGGACTGACACTTGTGGTGAACTGGCAATCAGAGGGCACCGGCCCCCACCATAAAGGGAAGCGCGGCGGGTCTAATCTCAACTGTTGCATATCTAATACTAATTGGAATCCTGCATCTGGGTCACTGTCATTGTTTTTCAAGTACTGTCAAGTCGGGGGGAAACATATGAAACCAAAATTATACGGGGGGATGGGAGGTGGGTTGGGGTTGGGGGGGGGGGGGTGGGGGGCGCCGGGGCCCGCCTGATTGAATCCTCTCCCAGCCACTGATGTGCTCTCATCCATCCTATTAAAATATTCAATCTGCCGTCCCTTCGGTCTGAAGGGCCGAGCAGAGGGAAAGGGGAAGGGCAGCTGTGGCAGGATCCCACTGCTCTCCACCATCCATCCATCCATCCATCCCTCCCTCCCTCCCTCGCTTTCTTTTTTTCTTTCGTCTCATTCTCTATTCCCAATATCTCTTTCGAGCTCCTTCTTCTTCTCTTCCTCTCTTACCATCTCTCTCAGACTCGCTCTTATCCAGACGACTCCTTTGTCTGTCTATCTTTCTTATTTCTCTCTCTCTTTCTCTCCGTATCTCTTTCCATTTCAATCACACAGTCCAAACATTAAAAACATAAAAAACAACAGCAGCAGAGAAGCAGCAGCAGCAGCAATGGCGGCAGTAGTAGGCAGCTACTTGGTTCCATCTCCAGAGTCTTAATTGCCATTCCGCTCCTCGTGCAGACAGTTTGGGGTCGGCGTGTTTGTTTGTGTGCGCCTCTCCCGACTGGCCGCATCTCTTCTCCCCCAAGCAATCAGATTAGAAAATCCTCTCGCTTCAGCCTCTGTCATACTGTGCATATGCACACACACACACACACACACACACACACACACACACACAATCACACAGGCTGCATCTATATGTTCAATTCTAATGTCAGAGCTGGGCCTGACTGTCTAAGCATAGCTAATACAGCAAAGGAATGAGTTTTCAGAAGGCATCAGATATATGTTCAGCCCTGATGAGATGCCGGGGGGGATAAATGGAGATGATGGGGTGGGGGGATTAAACAGTGACACGTCCTCCTGAAATTAATAATTAATACCAGCCCCAAATGAGAGTAGCTCTGATTGGGTTTCTCTCTCTCTCTCTCTCTCTCTCTTTTTCTTGCGTTTGCTTTGAGAACGACAGGGGCCCGGGCGGGCTTGGGGTGCTCTCTTTCAACGTGACATGTCTGACTGGCAGTGGAGAGGGAAGGGAAGCGCTTGGCCGAATTGGCTACTAATTCTTGTCTGGGTGAACGCGGGGTTGTGATGTCAGATTGTGTTTTGGTTCTCTCTGTCAGATTAGGTTCATTCACGGGGCCCACATATGGCTGTATCAGTGTAATCGTGTCATCAACGGATTCATTCGCTCCATTACGTGTTCTTTACCTCAATCATATTTCATTGGGGGGGGCAGCATGGTCTTCTATTTACTACTCTCTCTCTCTCTCTCTCTCTCTCTCTTTCTCTACACACGCACGCATGCGCACGCACACACACACACACACACACACACACACATACACACACAGTAAAGCGCACACACACAAATATACAGTAAAGCACACACACACACACACAGATATACAGTAAAGCACACACACCATCTCCTCCCTCTATGTTTTCATTCCTCTCAGTCATTACTGGTCTAATGGAGGAGGCTAATACTACATATCAGGCATTGTTGCTTTTATGGTGAACTATTATTCTCTTGGGGACCATTACTCTCCTAAGGACGTCTAGCAGAGAGACTACTCAAATATCGCCACAGACCACAGCAGTTGTCCTGGGGCCTAGTTCCCACCTGCCTCTGTCACATTCTCAGTCACTGTATTGATCTCAGACACCAGGACTGAGTACATAACTATGAAAGGTCACCAGATTTAGAGTATAAGCTTCTCTCTGTATGAAAGACAACAAATCAAGTGCTGAGAAAGAGGACAAAGGCCCAAATTTCCAACCTATACATTTCTCCTTTGTCTATGTCAGCTCATTTGAAATTATTCTTTAAGATGTAGGAAACCTCCTTAAACAGAATCTGCTTATATGAATAATTATTCAGTGGTAAAGCAATATTTAAAGGAGAAATCCAGTGTGAATCAATCCATGGCCCTGTTGTTTGAGCTCATCGAGTAGGAAAAAGAATGAGAAGATTTAATACAACACATGTTATATCAAAATTTCTGGTTCTTTCTCCTACAGACAGCAATTGGTGACCTTGAACAACAACAACAACTACTGACTGATTCACACCAGATTTCTCCTTTAAATCAGCTCTCCCTTCTGTAATCTTATTTCAATTGCATCTACATTACAGACATCTCCACTGCCACTCCCCTTCTTTCAAGGAACATTTACCTTTAATTCCATATCTCCCTCGCATATCCTTAAAGATGTTAAAACAGCATTACGTTTATTTCTTACAAATTGTTTAGTTACCCCTACAGAGATTATTCTTTCTCAGTAAAGCGCACTCAGTCTTGGATTATTCCACAGCAAGTCTTCACTGCTTTTGTCAGGAATAAATATGTTGAACTTAACGTGATGCTTGTTCATTCTTCTTAGTCGCATTATGAGACACTAATTGCTGCTTGTTCAGAACTTGCAACTTACAGCCACTTACATTATGCCAGCAAAGTGCTTTTTGCTTCAGAAGACATTCTGAGTCGTCATGTGAATATAGAAATTCATAATTACCCGCAGGCTGTTTGTAAGATGTTTTTGCTCACTCGTGTTTTTATAAATTCCCTCGGGAGAGAGCTTTCAAAATTGATGCCAAGGTTTTCATTGTTGTTTAGTTGGGTGTTCAGATCATCTTTACATGCTAGCTGATTTTTTCTGGTCTTGCACTCAGAACGCTAAACTCCTCCTAGGAATTGTCAGGTGGAGAGGGAGAGACAATGTGGAGAGACCAGACAGAGTCGGTTTTGTGCTTTGTTTCCACGGCCCAGTGCAGATACACCTGAAGGGACTCATACCTGCTCAATATCACCACGTTCCATTTTCATACACCTTCCTGGGCACTTCCAAATCCAAAACACCTCACTCTTTGTCCTTTCTTTCTCTGTCTCTCTCTTACACACACTTCTTCTGTAGCTTATAGTTCTTTGACATGACTTACATCCGTAAAAAAAAAAAAAATGACACTGTAAGTTGTACAAAAGATTACACTGTAAGTAAAATGAAATGACAAAAACAGCAACTGCACACACACACACACAAACATACAAAACGAAACAAACACAACACCAAAACATACCTACACATTTCCATCTCTTATGTACAGTCTTTTTGTTTAGCTCAGCAGCAGCACTGAAGCTCCCTGTTCTTCCCCAGCGCTGGAAATGGTATTTGGAGACAAACAACTTTATTCTGCGGCGCGTCTGTAATTAGCTATGGAATTAGCGCGCCTGACGTGCCTCCATAGATCAGCGGGGCCCTCCGGGGAGGCAGCCGGGGCCCCGCGCAAGCCGCATTTCCAATTATTGTGTTGAATTGCTAATTTAGTTATTGTGCCGCGCGTAATTGTGATGGGTATTGGGTGTGCGATTCAATTTGTTTTAAATATTTGTGGGCTGGCGGATTGGTAATAGAGCTGACCTATCTAACGGCCCAGTATGAAAGTGGGAGAGACAAAAAACAAAGGGAACAGACTACAAAGATGTTCTCTCTTTCTTTTTTTTCACGCCCCCCACCCCCCCCTCTCTCACACACACACACACACACACTCATCCACCACCACCAGCACCATCATCACCACCACTGCTGCCGCCACCGCCGTTCCCGACTTAGTTTGATCTGCCTCATCCCTCTTAAGACTGTTGAAGTTAAAAAGCTTGAAATTTAGAAAATAGCACTTTGATCATCAGCGGGCGGAGAGCATCGTGCATTAGACGGTAGAACGTTGAGGGCTTTGGTGGGGAGATAAGCAGGGGTGCTGATGGAGAGCGGGGTAAGGGAGGGGATGCCTTTCTCCCCAAATATTGCAGCAGGAGTATTGTGTGTAGTGTACACCCGCAAAGGTACCCAGTGGCCGGGGCAGGATTTAGGCAGACATTTTGGAGAGCTGATGGGCCAGGCGCCATCCCTGAACACACACACTTAAAGACTGCACTGTCTGTGCTGTAAGCCATACCAGTATTTCAACTCAGGAAATGGCTTCTCACAGTTCTTCACAGCGCCATAGCAACATTAGGGTAAACAAAAGCATTACATGTCAAAGGAAATAATATACAAACCATAAATGCCATTACAATTATCTCTACCCCCCCCGGGCTTTAAGTCAATGGCAGCCTAAGTCATGACGCATTAATATAGGCAATGTAATGAATTAATCCTCACCCACAGGCATTCATTTCTAGGCATGTCCTTTTCAGTCTGATTTCAGAGCACCAATTAATTTGTCAGTCCAAGCAGTGAGAGGAGTCCTGACCATCATTAAGACCAGGACATGCTGGTACTAATCAGAAAAACAGATCAATGCCAGGCACTGGAGAAAGGCAAGCTTGAACAGGCCCTCAGAAATTGGTCAGATCTACCCATAAAGACTCCTATCAAGACACCCCCCCCACACACACACACACACCACACACAATCCCACCCCTGCAGATCCATTTTCTGTAAAATAATCAGTTCTGGCAAAGTCATTGGATTGGACAGATTGAGACACGAAAAGAAACACATAGCAGGGTCTACCCTATATCTTATATGACAGAATAAACTAGATGAAAAATAATGGAAAGTACATAATGGGAGCAGAAAAAAACATATATTTGTGCTATAGTTATCGTATATAAATCATTGTACTGGTGAAACTTACTTGGAAGACTTTTCTTCTTTTTCAAGAAAAACTGAAAAAGAAGCATAATTCTCAGGTAAAAATAGTGAAGCAAACATGTGAAAGGACCAGAGGAGGGATCTCAAGGACACATGCACATGTAAACATCTACTTGCACGGAACTGGTTTGTAACATTGGAAGAATCATCCAAGATAGCACTCACGTACGTCAACACACACACACACGCACCTACCTGACAATAGAAAGGCTAATAGCAAAGTGTAAGAAGTAGTCTCCAAGTCTGTGGCACTCCATGTAGAAGTAGAAGTAGAAATGAAATAAAAACTCAAGGGAAGGTTTTGGTGAAGAGGGTTTCCACAGGTAATTCATATTTAAAGGATGTTCTCCAATGCATTGTATATAAGAAAATGGGGAAAAAATATGGAACACAATGTATAGGAACCAATAGTGGATTTGAGTAGCCTCTGAATAATGTCCTTTCCTTTATACTGCATTGGTTGGCCTGGCCAGCATGAGTCCCTTTGGCTACTATTGTACTGTTGTTACTGAGTTCCAATACATCTGCCTTGTGTACTTCATTCTCCTCTAAAAAGTTTTGAAGTTTTGCACTGTGGTCAGCTTCAGCCTTCAGTCTTTGGTTTTCTAGAAAAATGAACTTCATCTGCATAATTTTCTGGGTTAAAAGGAAAAGGCGCTGATGGAAATGAAGGCGCCAAAGTCAATTTCACAGAGATAAGAATTAGAGCGAGCATGATACTTTTTAATATTCACACAGCACAATGCACAGCACTTCTGCAATTTCACATTCAAGATTTCTTTATTAGAATTAAATACAAGTCCTTACAGGTCACAGACAGAATTTGGACTCCTTCTATCAAAAAACAGTCACAGGACACAAAAATATTATAGCTCATAAGACAACAAAACAAAGTTGAAGAGATATAAAATTAGAACACACTTCTATCAGGCAGAACTTTCATACCTAAATGGGAGATCCCCAAGTAAGAAGCGTTCTGGGTGCAAAAAATATTGAGATATTTGATGACCGCAATGAGCTCTCCCCATTTCACTTGAAAGACTGAGTAAGTGAATGTATGTACTGTATGTGTGTGCGTGTGAGAGAGAGAAAGAGAGAGAGAGAGTGTGTATGTGTGTTTGTGCGTCTGCAAGTTATGCATATGAACATGTACTTTGGGGTTCATAGCTTATTGTCCTTTCCGTGAAGCATGTTCTTGTATGTCTGTGTGCTTTCATGTGTGACATGTCTTGTGTGTTTGTGTGTGTGTGTGTGTGTGTGTGCATGTGTGTGTCCATAGCTGACCCCGAGGTCAGTATGAAAGGGGTCGGTGCTGAATAGGGGGGGCCTCTTGAGCCCCTCCACTGGGCTTTGAAAGCCCTCCTCCAGCTTTCCTCACTCCCCACACCTCACACCTCTGCTCCAGCAGCCAGAAACAAACACACACACACACACGATAGCTATTTACACCTGCCCCGTTTGATCATCAATTAAGCGCTTCTTCTGAGGGCGTTTAATCTCCCAATCCACACACACACGTTCACACCTCTCAATCAATACACTGCACTTACTGATGTCCAGATTGTTCCAGAGAGTGTCAATAACAGAGAGAAAAAGAGAAGGGTAAAAAGCAAAATGAAAGGTGATCCTCTTTATCTTTTCCGTTTAAAGTTCTGAGGATCTCATCTAGAACTTTCCAAAGCTGACAAAGAGGAGACTGTAACATGCCTCCATGCGGCTATGGCAGTATCACTGGTCAAGGATTTAGTTCAAGGTGGTTCCATTTAAACATTATAGTAAAATATGTTTTTCTTTCTTTAAGTTATAATATGGTCTAAGCCCTTACAGTTACCATTAGTGATATTTGGTATTATTGTACAGTGTTGTACAGTATTAACAATTGCCCTTGAGATGTTTTTTTCACAGTACTTGGCAGTGAGAGTTCTTTGGTTTTCCTGAAATGGATATCAATGTCATTATGTGTTTGGGATTGTGCGTCTTTTTAGCAGCAGATGTCCGTTTGGGTCCGATTGATTTGGGGGTGTGTCAGGGGTGTGTGGGCATTAGGAGGTGGCGTTGGGAGCGTCAACGGCGGTGAGGATGCGCAGCACCTCGGCCCTCTGGGAAGGGAACATGTGCTGGGCCAGGTGCACGATGGAGTCCACGGCCACCTCTGGGTTTCCCTCCACCAGACTAAGAGAGAGAAACCAGACACAGAGCAGAGTGGTCAAACAACCACAGCAGAAATTTAATGGATGGAAAATGTAATCCACAAGCATAGAACATAATAAAATATTATGAAGGTACGAAGACTAAGAAAAACATGAAGCCTGCAATACAATAACCTACATAAACAAAAGCAATGACACAATGAGAGGATCCCTTGTCTGCACTCTCTGGCATGTAAATCTGGTTTATGAGTGCTTGAAACTGAGGTGGATAATGAGCAGCAGGCTTCACAAGCCAACAGAAAGTGTGAAGATGTAATTAATAGCACATCTGTGTTTGATGTGTCACCTAACAGGCATTTCATTACAATCCTACTAGACTAAGTCTCGGGGGTAGGAATCACTTGGGGCTTGAGCCTGATATCCCAATGCTACTGCAATGCTAGGAGATATATTTCTCCTGCTAATCTCATGGATGCACAATATGCAAAACACCAGGATGATTTCTGACGGCCCTCAGTGACAATTAGAAGGTCACATTTAGCAACATATTTCATGTTTAAAAGTAAACGTAAAGCATTGATAATGCAGTGCTTTAAAAATACTTGAAGACCACTTGTTTTGCTGGTGAATGCACCAGACTTTTGGTTACTCAGTAATATATAATAATAATTTGTACAGTAATACAGTAATAATATAATGTAATGTGCTACATTATATTATGTGCACATATAGCATATGCAACATATGAAGCCTTTAAAATATATGCTATGCAAATGTGATTGCACCCTCCAGTGACTCAGGCATAACAGAGAAAAATACTATGACAAATCAAGAGGGGCATTGTAACATAAAACAAGATTTGAATGCTGTGTGTGTCTGTAGTGTGAATGTGTGCGTATGTACATGTGTTTGCAGTGTGCTTGTGGTGTGTGTGTGTGTGTGTGTGTGTGTGTGTTTGTAGTGTGCTTGTAGTGTGTGTGTGTGCTGACCTGCGTAGCTGCTTAAGGAGGCCATCGCGCCGTATGTACTTGATGTTCTCCTCGATGACCGACCTGCCGCCCTCCTCCTCTACAGCAGCCTGCTGCTTCTCCAGCCACTCCACCACGTCCTTATTACTGTCCCACAGGTAGGCCTGACACACACACACACACACACACACACACACACACACACACACACACAAACATAACATCTGTTACAATACACTCGTTTTTTCGAATACACCTCACTTATCTATCATTCTAGCCATCTTTCTGCTTGCTGCACATTTGCACGCAAATAGGCACAGCTTCAAGTGGACAATCATGCTCACACACACACATATACACACACACACAAAAACACACACTTTTTTTTTGTTTACGATGGACATGTTTAAAGAGCTCCCAATATTATTTGTTTGCCTGTCAGTTGTACACCCATGCTGATCCTGAGCGGCACAGAGGACAAGCATGAACACACTCCCTGCCCTGCAAGTTAGACACACTCCACAGCCTTTACACACACACACACACCAGTGTTCATACCATCAACACAGTCTTTCAGACACCCACAGACACACAGTTCCAGCATCCAGTCAAACACACAAACACAACATACACACTCACACAAACACACACATATACACACACTTCTAGCCACCCCCCCATACGTGTGTGCACACGCACGCCCATCAACACAGTCAGTCTTTCAGACACCCACAGACACACACATAGGCTGTGACAGACACACAGCTCCAGCATCCAGTCAAACACACAAACACACACACACACATACACACACACACACACACACACACACACACACACACAGCTCACAGTGAGGGCTGCTGGTCCTGCAGCATGTCCATCATTAATCTGGCCATGATTGATGACTGGCATTGAGGGAAGAACAAGCTGTGAAGGAGTGAACGCATGAGCAGCCCACTGCTGCTTCCTCTGCCTCTTTCTCTCTTTCACTCTCTCTCTCACTCTCTCTAATTCTCACTCTCTCTCTCCGCCCCCCTCTTTTAGGATCTCAAACTTCGTCAGTATGCAGCCTTTCACTACTCTTCATTCTCACACACACACGCACACACACACACACACACACACGCGTACACACACACACACAGAAAAAAAGAGAGAGAGAGAGAGATAGATAGATAAAGGAATTGCAGGAAATGTATTAGAAAGAAAGGAAGTAAGAAAGAGAAGAGAGAGAGAAAAGAAAGAGAGAAGGGACTGCAGCAGTACTAGGCTGGGCAGTAATACAGGCTGAGAGCTCCAAATGAAATCAATTTGAGGAGCGCTGTGGTAATTGGTTTCTAAACAGAATTCTGTCATGAGCGTCTGGTACCTGCTTCCATTTGGCGCAGAGCATCACAAAATAACTCCCCTTACAGAGATGACAATAAAATAACCTTGTTCCTAATTCGGCCCTACTCCACTCCACTCTCCCTCTCTCTCTCCCAATCAGCCAGATTCTCTAGCAGTTTTGGGGAGGAGGGGATTGAGAGATGCACAAACACACACACACACACACACACACGTTTGTAACTAAACAAACACACACAAAAACAGCCTTACACAATTACATGTGTAGCATAAACACACTGGCAAACACAGCCATACAATCTAATCCACATAAAGCCACATGCACAAACAAACACATAAAAAACAGCATGCACACACACACAAACACACACACTCAGGCGCGCACAGGAGGGCGGTAATGATGGCCTCCCTTCGGGAGCCCGCGGGCCAAGTACCCCTCACTGGCGGCTAATGCCAAGGCAGCCGGCGCAGCCTATCAGGGTGTGGGGGAAACGAGAGCCCACGCAGGGCCCAAATTGAAGGAGAGAAAACACGGACACTTCCTCATTCCGTCTGATAAAAGCCCACGCGCCTCTGCCAGGGTCATTACTAAACAATCACATGCAAAAATCTACCCCCCCACCCCCCTCCCCCCCCACAATACCCTCCCTAGCACCCCCCCTCCCCACACACCCCTCAACCCCCTCTCTACCCCCCACCTACCACCACCCCCACCCCCCCCCCCACCACCCCCGGCCCTTTCCTACCGGGCATTGTCGCCGATGGCTTGTCTCCGCCACCACACCTGCGTATCGTTGACAACGGTGGACATGAATAATTTAGCCCACTTTGGCGCATGTGCTGTCTTGCTCCTTGATTGATGTGTTTCAAAAATATCAATCACGGAGGTAATTGGAAAAGTCAAACTGCGTGGTGAGTAGAAATTACTGGGAGAGACACATTTGCAAAACTGAAATAAAATGAGCCATTTGAGGAACAGTTATTTTTTTCCATGTGTTCACATTCCTAACATCCCACCAACACCTTGAGGATAAATCAGTCAGGTCTATGAGGACTATTTTAGATATAAGTGCCTATATTTGCTTATGCATATATTCTAAATCCAATATATAAAATGCAAAAAATGAGGATTAAAAGATATATAATTTGGACATATTACTTTGGACATATTACTTATTATATTACTACATGTACTTTGTTACTTTTGTGTACATGTAATTATACATACATTATCCTCTAAAATTATATGCTTTTCACTTTCTATGTCTTTAAGCATATCACTTGGCATAAACAGAGGGTAATTTTTTTATGCCTTTTAGAAAACATCACTATGATGACAAGACATCACACAGTCACAGAACTCACAGAAACCCTGACACAAACAGATACACACACACATACACACATACACACATTCCCCCTCTTGTTCAGGCACCCAGCCAGGAACAGGTTAAAACACCAGACGGTAGCATAAAGGGACTGGGAAATGTCTGAATCAAAAGTCAACAAGTTACGCGGCTACCCAACACCACACTGATGCCTTTTGGACAAAACTTGATAGGGGCAGAAATACATATTCATGAGGTAAGCAACTTTTGATCCCAAACAAAGTAAAGCTCTGGCTTATGAAGATTGCGCGTGCGTTAATGACTTCTTCGTTTTAAGCCCGCATAAGAAAGCCAGATTCCCTGTGCTTGTAGTCCATGAGAATATTTAATACCGTTATTAATCATTTTTAATCCGTTTGCTTTTAATTAAGAAACAGCATGTTGCTGTCCTATCAGCGCGTGCCAGGGTGCAGATTAATTGTAGCTTAAGATAGCTCGCCTTGATTGGTGTAATGTATTAGCTAACAAGACGCCAGCTTCTAAAGATACTTGTACACTACCTTGGGAACTTGGCTCCACTCCAGGGCCTCTCTCTCCCTTTCTCCCCCTACTCCCCTACTCTCCTTTCTCTGCTGCCCCTCCTCTCATATCCACTCGTCCTCCCCTTACCTCCTCCACCTCCTCCTCCTCTCCCCTGTTTGACTCTCGCCTTTCTTGTTGCAGCTCCCATCTGAAGGCGAGTCAGGAGGGCGAGGGGCACTTCTATCATTTCAGTGTAGGGGTTTATTTGTACCTTTATTTATGAGCCACCGTGGCTTGGCTCCTAGCTCTATGTGTGTGTGTGTCTATGAGTGTGTGTGTGTGTGTGTGTGCATGTTTGTGTATGTATTTGTGACTATACAGTCTGTGTGTGTGTGTGTGTGTGCCGGTCTGAGCTTCTTTTCCCCTGACACAAGTCTCTGGCATATGAGACAGGCTGCCCAGCTCGCCTCGGTTCTACCCGTGAAGGGACACTGGGGCATTGGCGTCAGTAACCTCCCTGTGAAGGCTTCAGCGACTAACCAACTAAACACAAACACATACACACACACACTCACACACACACACATACACACAGACAGATAATAAACAAGTCAACATTTAACAGAGGCCAAACACACATATGTGCCTGAAGGTACTAGGAGGAGGGGAGGAGATATTAAATATAATGAGAAGAATCTAAGGTAGCGGGTGTACAGATGGAGAGAGAACATGTCCACTGTGCCGTGTATGATGGATGCACACTCGGCTAATGTGAATAATAAAACAGAGATAAATGTTGTGTTGTCATGTGTGTTGTGGCTGTCCATGACAGAAAATACACTTAAATAATACTAGAGGTAATACATTTGAATTTTGATTGACTTCAGTTGTTAAGAATAATAATTTATATTGAATGATGATTTTGGGAATTTACAAGTGTATTTTGGGAATACACTTTTAAGCTGCTAGTGTCTGTCGCTATTTGATAGAGAAACATTTAGTATATACATAATATTTCTATTTGTCTAGCCCTTGTTTAATTTGTCTAGATGCTGGGCAACATGATGACACATTTGACCTGTATTACAGGTATATTACGTGCATTCAGGAAAAGATTAATTATTTGGATGCCACACATTTTACATGACTGAAATCATTCTAATGGCCACAAATAAATGCAGAACTAAATAATTCAAAATAATTTTTCAGTGACAAACCCATTAATGTGAGCTCATCTTATGTCTCTGTTATAAGCTATGTATCTATAGAGCTTTAAGGCAATGGCTTTGTTATGCAGGTATCTGTAATAAAGTGTTTATAAAGTAGTAATAACATCATGGTTCTTAAATGATCAAATCTCTGTAAATATTCCATCATGATAAATAAAATATCCTACATTTCAGATGGTAACTATTCTATTCTATTTCAGGATTTTCTCACTGCTTATTATATATTGTGATGTAGCTACTGTACTGTAGCCTTGTAAGACATGTCTGTTGAGCCTAGCTCAGAGTTGTTACACTTTCTCCTCACCTGTACAGCACCCTCAGCCTCCACGAACCAGCGGCGCAGCATGGCCTGCATCTGTCCGTCGGTCAGCTCGCTGCCACTCACCTCCCGGATCCGCCGCTTCACCTCTGTCTCCAGCAACAGACGGCGCAGACGCCAGTAGAAGAACTGACGCGAGCTTGCCCACTCCAGGATGTCCTGGAAAACACACACACACACACACACACACACACACACACACACACACACACACACACATGCACACACCATTTACATGGAAAAAGAGAGCTTAGTTACTGACTCAGATACTGACCATGATAGAGCAACATAATACATTACAATTGGAGCAAACATGATTTGTTCTGGTCTGCATGAGTGGGAGTGTCACATAACATCACAATAGACTTTTCAATGATCTTCTGCATCAGCGTTTGAGGGCTCCACTCTGGTCTATATAAAGGTAGATTTTCCCCCCTCCTTAACAAACATTTGTACCTCGTTCTCACTTCGCTTTTACCCTCTCTGGGATAGCAGTCACAAGGCACAAACATACACAACACTAGACAGATACACTGCTACACATTAGCACTGGCTTCACACATGTAATGCCATCTCAGAAGGGCTTAGCTAGGAGATGAGGCTCCCTGCTGCTACAGATACTACAGATCACACAGACTCAGTGGCACTTCAGAGAATAAGAGAAAGAGGAATGGAGAAAAGACAAAGGAAGAAGAAGAAAAAGAAGAGGAGATGAGGAAGAAGAAGAAGAAGAAGAAAAAGAAAAAGAGGAAGAAGAAGAGGAGGAAGTAGAAGAAGAAGAAGTAAGATTGTCTACTCTTTGGAAAGGCTGGGAGTCAGGAGAGCTCTAAGTATGTCTGCAGACTGGTCTCTTTGCTGGCTGAAGTAGAATGAAGGAGCCGCTTCCACTTGGCCCATCACAAGGGTGCTTATTCACACTGCAACAGTCTCTCTCTCTCTCTCTCTCACACACACACACACACCCACACCATTTTCTCCTTATTCCCACCTATTTCTCTCTGTACTTCTCCATTCCCTCTGTTCCTTTCTATTTCTCTGCAGGCCTTCCATCCCTCATCCATCTCTCTCTCTCTCTCATCTGTGATGGATAGAGTAATGGCTCCCCAGCCATCTAGACGTCTAGCTGCACAATCTCCTCGATAACAATCTGTGGGCTCGTTCCCAGGCTGAGCCCTATTGGTTGTGGCTGAAGATATATCCCATATCATCCAGATCAATCACAAAGTAAAGAGGAGACTCTGAGCTGCTGTTGTGTCTGTACGCATGGTGGGTGAGGGGGGCTCTTTTTGTTTTTTGTTTTTTTTCTGGAGGGGTGGTGGTGGAGGTGGTGTAATTTAGTGTGTGAATGAATAAATAGATGGATATTTCCAGGCGCTAATCTTTCAGATGACTAAAATACTTCTCTCCTGTGAAGCAGCCCATTGTGGGAGATGAGAGCTAGATTGGATGCCTCCCCTGGGGTGCGCTCTCCATTAACCAAGGTGATATAACAGGTAATCAGAAGATAATTAAAAGGCTTCACTTCTTGCGAGTGGCGCCGAGGTAGGCTGGTGGTGGGTGTGTTGGGGGAGTTGGGTTGGGGTAAGGGTGGTGGTGGTATTAGTGTTGGGGGGGTGTGGAAGGCACAGCATCGAGCATTCACAGAGGCAGTATGATTGCGATCATGAAAAAAGAAAGAGAGAGAAAGAAAGAAAGAAAGAACTTCTGAGGGTTCACTGGTGCGTGCTACAGGTAAGTTATCAGATCCGCTGCTACGCGTCTTCCATTTCAAATTAGCTAGCTGACAGAGAGTGCAGCAAGCACAGGGACTACTAGCCTTTAAAGGGGAAGACTGACTATATTAGCCATTAGCTGCTAGCGTTAGCTCCTAAGCTCTGGCATGGCAAAGTAACTTACCGTGATGACGCCTTTCTCCTGCATGCGGCCGGGCGTGTCGTGGAGGTCAGCAAACTGCACCGCTACCTGGTGGTAGATGGGTAACAGGAAGTCCTCACGCTCTTTTAGGGCGCTCTCTAAATCCTTGCGCTGGGAGTCGCTGAGGTCCGAGGAGCCTAGCAACGAGAAAGGCAGCCATGTCAGAGGAGAGGAGAACACAAGGTGAATGGAGAGGCAGCAGAGGTGAGGAGGATAAACAGCTGTGATTTAGGACATCCACCATCAGATTGGTTTACATATTCATATGACATAGATAAGGAGTGTTGAAATCTCAGCAGAATTCTTTAAAAGGGATAGAAATTTAGGTGTGGTGTGAATCCAATATGAAATAAAGAAAGAAAAAAAAAGAAAGACCTGAGGGCAGAAATTCCCACATCTCATCTTCGGAAAGAAATGTGTGTGTAATGCATGAATAAATACATAAGAAAATAAAACAAATAAAATGAATAAATAAATAAACAAAAGTAAAGGGAAAAAAATTTACTCTGCAAAAATGCACCATTTACAGGGACAAAGAGTTATTTCAATAGTACGGTGTGGACCACTACCTCTAGTACCAATGGTCAAGTTCACTCCATTAGTTTTGAGTTTCATCTCCAAATGCCGATAGCCATTAGCTTTTGTGATGATGTTTGCACACAGTGCGACATCTCTATATCGACAGAGGGAACGTGTGCTGCTACGTGCACTTATACATACAGAAGAGCATGTTCCCAGAAAGGCTCACATGCAGAAGGAAAACTTCCATACACACGCACAGACACAGACACACACACACACAGACCCACAGGGAGGGCGAGAGTGAAAAGCATAGGCACACTCAGTCACAGACACACACAGACACACTCAAACACACACACAGACACACGGCGTGGAGTGTTCGCCTGCGATGAGGGTTCGCTCAGTGGACTTGGCCAAACACTTTGGCCTGCCAGCACAGGCAGCGATTAAGATGACATTAACAAATATGTCAATGTCTATTTTCTGCTCAATTTAAAGCCTCACCACTATAAAGATTGCCTCGCTCTCCCAAGGAGAGTTCAGAGAAAGCAAATGAATAGATGAAAAAAAAAACAGTATAGTCAGAGAGAGAGAGAGAGAGAGAGAGAGAAAGAAAAGGGAAAGAAAAAGACAGAAAGAAAGAATGTGTGCATATTTGTGTGTGTGTGTCTACAAGAGTGAGCAATGTATGCTTGTGTGTGGGGGAGCATTTGTCTGTCTGTCTGGGAGACAGCAGGGGAGGGGGCAAAGGGGACAGGAGACAGACCAATCGATACGGGTGAGTGGGATGAGCTGATAAGCACAAAGTGTTTCTGCCCAGATAGACACACAGACTGTTAAGACAGACAGACACACAGACAGAGACAGACAGTTAAGACAGACACAGACAGACAGACAGACAAGTCAGCTAGACAGGTGCAGAAGTCCACCATACAACTTCATCTCCAAAGTAGATCAAATAATTTAAACCCACACCCAACATACTCTTGTTAACAAAGATACTTATGATGTAAAGCACATGGCATGCAAACCTTGCACCTCAAACATGAAGCTGATAAACAGAAGCAGTAACCATTAAAAAAAAAAGAGACTAGGAAGCTCGGGCTTGATGAAGCAACCCGGCACTTAAACGCCACATTTGCTCAGACCTTGTTAGTCCATCTAAACACATTCCCGCGGGTCCAGGGCTTGCCGAGAGACTGATCCTAAATGCCCTTTAAGCGTTTAATCGGCTCAGTAATTACTTAAATGACCTCGGGCCTGAGGATCACTTGAAATAATTATGAATTAGGAAGGCAGGGAGAAAAGGACCTTTCCATTTGGGAAAATCAAGCGGGAAATCTCCTTGTTGAAGGCAGTCCTCTACTGCAGGCCCATAGGGGCCACGAGGAGTCAAGAGCATAGAGAGAAAGATAGACACAGAGAGAGAGAGAAAGAGAGAGAGAGCAAAAGAGAAGAAAGAAGCAAGGAAAAAGAGGATGACCGCTAGGCATTTGGCCATTTGATTGCAAAGGACTGAATATAAAACACTATTTATTCTACATTCAGGGCAGCTGTGGGGGACTGCTACCATGTTTGTGTAGGCATGTATTTATATGTGTGTGTGTGTGTACACAGTATGTGTGTGTGTGTGTGAGAGAGAGAGAGGGAGAGAGTGAGTGAGTGAGTGTAGGTATGTTTCCTCTCGACCTCTACAGTTTTCAGAGTGTCAGAGTGTTGGCTGCACTGACCGGTCATCAACACTAAGAGATTCATTTCCTCTCTGATTCCTCACTGGTGGAACGAAACGAAAAAATCATTCTTGTCATTGTTGACATTGTGCTTAAGGTCAGTTTTTCAACATTGGGGTGGGTTTGAGAGAGCAGATCATTTTTATCAAACCAAAGTAAGAAAATGTCTGCCTATTTGCATGAATATATACACACATAAGAACACTGACAGGTATGCAGGTGTGTATGTGTGTGTGTGTGTGTGTGTGTGTTACTACTACTACTACTATACTAACACAATTTCCACACCTGTGTTTGTCAGAGATAGGGAGAGAGATTGGGATTGGTTAGGTGATTGGCTGATATTGTTAGCAGTATCCGTGCCTATCTGTATTGTGCATACAGTTCTGTGTATGAGTAGTGTGTGTGTGTGTGTGTGTTGGGGGAGGGGGTGCATATGTGTATACATGTGGCTCAATTTGTGTGCCTGTGAGTGTCCCCCAGAGCATCTGTGTGTGAGTATGTGTGTGTATGCTCCTGTATTTGAGTCAGTAAGTGTGTGTGTGTGTGTCTGTTTCTGTATGTGTGTGCCTGTCAGTAATGCAGTAAGCAGTGCGGGCTCCCTGCTCCATGCCCCCCCTTGCCCATCAGCTGTGAGATTGATCTCTGTCAAAAGCAATCTGTCAACGAGGCTGAGCTGGAGCACCGTGGTGCCGCTGACAGCAGATGCCTATTTTCAGCCGCGAATAAAATCAATTGCAGCAGAATGAAGAGCATAATCAGCCGCTGATTGATCTGCGGGCCCACAGATTGACACATTTCCCCGGGGAGAGCGGCCTGCAAAGGGTTACCCCACGCCGCTCAGAAAGAGATAATACAGTTTGAGCACTGGCGCAGGCGTGTATGTACGAGACTGCACACACACACACACACACACACACACACACACACACACACACACACACATACACACACACGCTCATGAACGGATATACATTACACAGATGGACACAGACTGACATGGATGCTTGTTCTCCCCAACACAAACACAAACACACTGCACACACGCTACACACACAATCACAGACACACAGGGAGGGAGAGAGGGGGAAAGGAAGAGAGAAAAAGAGACCACACAATGAGTGAAGCACAAGTCTCTTCTAAAACAATCTCAAATCTGCACTAGAAAAGTCTCCACCAGTCTGGGCCATCAGTGCAATGAATGTAGCATGAGCAAATTAAATGCACTATGAGCCGCTGAATTGGCAGCCAACAATATTCCTCTTAATCTGCTATTGAAAACTGTGATGGAAGACATGGAGCTGTCAGCATTATATGAACACACATGCTATTTAGGGAGTAAATAAAACAAATTCAATTACAAAATAAGTACATAAATGTGGTATAACAGATATGGTCCTCTCCAGATATGAAAACATCATTGTGGGAATGATTTTAACTTAGGACATTAGATGAAAAATACTGTTCTTATTCAACTTCTAAACTCTACATTTCCAAGCCTTATTCCTGTCTTCTCTACTGCTAATATACTTGCTTATCACAAACAAACGTCTGACACATCTCTGTTTACTAGCAACAAAGAGAAACTCCAAACTCACTGTGTTTAAAAGCTAATTGACCGTCATGCAGGAACACGAACGCTACAAATATGAAACACGAACGCTACAGAGAAAAAATTAAATGGCAGTGTGAAATTGAGTTCTCTTGAACAGTACAGCATACATGCAGAAAATCTTTTATAACATGTCTGCTCAAGACTGTTTGGAATAGCTTTCTTCAGGCATGTTTCTTTTGAACGCAAAACAAAACAAAACAAAAAAACTTTTATAAAATTTCCAGCCTATTTTGAGTTTTGTTTTGTTTTTGTTTTGAGTTTTTTGTATTGATTTGTGCATTGTTTATGTGATAGTGATAACATTAAATAAATAAAATAAGTAAGTAAGTAAATGAATAAACAAAATAAAAATAAACAAATAAAAACAATCAAACATTTGATAGTGTTAAGTATACAGAACAGAAAATAATAAACAAATAAATGCAAACAAATAACTGAAAGCCTGCCATGAGCATGGCAAGAGCACTACACTGTGGACAGCTCTGGGTAGGTGACAGCTGGCCGGGGCCATGATAGCAGAGAAATGTGCTGTGCTGTGCTGCTGGCCAGGGGAGAGAGTGTGTGTGAGCACACAAGCACATTAATTTCTGAGCTATTCAGCCCTGATGTGGCGCAGACTGATGGCTTGGGTACTCGAGTGATCTTCAACGAGCTTACTTGTCTGTGGGTGTCTCTGGGTCTGTGTGTATATTTGTGATTTTTTTCTCTTTTGTGTGTGTGTGTTTGTGTGTGTGTGTGTGTGTGTGTGTGTGTGTGTGTGTGTGTGCATGCACGCGTATGCAACACCCCAGTGAGCATGTTTGGGAGACAGTGTGTGCATTCATGTGAGTACATGAACACACAATACCTCCAGTGAGTGTGTGTATCTGTATGTACATAATGATAGCATTCGTCATGTGTATCTGTGTGTGTGTGTGTGTGGAGCAGCGGGGGTTAACCTGCAGAGAGTAGTGCCCCCCACCTCTAATGAGTAAGCATTCAGCGGCCGGGGCAAGATAAATGGAGCCGGCGCTTCTGCAGCAGTCAGCAGGAACCACGGCCTGCGGCTTGTTTGTGGCAAATGGAGTGCGCAAAATATCAAAGGCTAGCGATCCAGAAGACACCCGCGTTTGACAAATTTTAAATTAGCCAGAAAGAGAGAAAGAGAAAGGGAGAGGGAGATGGAAAGAAAGAGAAAAGGAGAATGTGTTTGTGTGTGTGTGTGTGACAGAGAGAGAGGGAGAAAGAAAGGGGGTGAAATTATGCAATGCTTTGTGCTGTTGCCGACACGCTGAAATCTATACTCTCTCTCTCTCTCTCTCTCTCCACTTTCTCCCTCTTTATTTTAATCTCTGGTAATCGTTGGGGCTATTATCACCATTATGAAAACTGTTATTATTCCGTCTGCACAGTTCCAGCAACCACTACAGCTCTTGGAGGTGCTGCTGATGGTAGTGGTGATGAGGGGGTGGCGGTGGGGTCAGGTCTGGCTCGATGAGACAGGCATCATGCGTGGCATGGCATGGTGTGGAGTATGTTCGATCTCTTATCCCTCTGACCAACATGGCTGCCCTTGTCCGCCCCCTGGACCTCGACCTCCTCCCCTCACCAGTACCCCCCCACCCCCATCTCCTCCTCCATCTCCCTCTTCCTCCCTCCCTCCTTCCCCCTTTTCCTCCACTCCCCTCCATCCCCCTCGCCTGTTGTCTGGCAGCCCCCCTGGAGGCTGTGGAGTAATAGACTGGCATGAGAGACTGGCAGTGAGAGGCCGCCTCTCGAGCTTTCTCTCTCTCTAACAGCATCCCCCTCTCATACCGGCTCTTATGTCCATAGGCAGCCGTCCTTGGCTTGGCTCTCTCTCTCTCTCTCTCTCTCTTCTTTGCTCTCACTCTCTTTTTCTTTTCTCTCTCTGTCTATCTCCCTCTCTTTCTCTCTTCATTTTGCTCACACCATTACTCCTCTAGCTCAAGGCAGAGGTGGCGGACGGTATCTTTTTTTTTTGCCAGAGTGAAAAACAAACAGAGATCTCCACTAGCAGAGCACTGAGAGCCCTGTGTCGGTAATGATTGCACAACGGCAGTGCCGGACGCAGTAGAGGCGCCTGCAGCCTGCCCAGACCCTTTTGTGTGTGTGTGTGTGTGTGTATGTGAGTGTGTGTGTGAGAAAGAGAGAGAGAGAGAGCAAATGCCGGTGCTTACAGCTTGCCACATTTTACACACAATTTCTCCCGCAGCAGCCGCCATCTCCAAACAGAAGCTGTTAACCCCCTCACAGCTACAGGAAGCCAGGGGAAGAAAGAGGGGACCAGTATATGTGTGTGTGTGTGTGTGTGCATGCATGCACTCTTCGTTCTTATTTTATGAGTTTATAGTTGACAGCAAGTCATTGTGGAGGAAGAAATTGTATGTGTGTATATGTGTAAAGAGACTACATATTTTCATGTATATGTCTGTGAATCATATCTATATGTGTATGTTCATGGTCATGGATGCATTAGTTGCATTCTAAACTATGTATGGTTGGATGTGTCATATGTGTGTTTACATGTGTATGTGAGTGTGATTAAAACTATAGGGCTGCAAAGTGCTGGCTGGTGATTCTAAAGGACACACTTTTACCTAGTCGCTCCCGCAGATTTCTGTATGTTTGGTCCACACGCATCATGGTCTTTACCAGGTCCTTCTTGCGGAACTTAATCTCCACCGTGCCCTCGGGTTCCAGAACTCCACCACTAACACACCAAACAGACAGACGGACAGACAGATGGACGCACAGACATAACAGAGATGATTCAGATACGGTATGCTTGGCAGTCCTTTAATCTTGTTGCTCTGCAATGCTCACAAAATCTAAATCATAAGATTTGGAGACTTAAAAATATTCAGATCTTGACATTAAAAAATAAACACACACGCACGTGCACACACACGCACACACACAAACGAGTATATTTACTACAGTGGCTAATGTGTTTATGCTGGCAGTGGTTAGAGATGAAGTGCTCTGATTTACCACATTTAATATAAAGTTATGAAATAACATAAGAAAAGATTCCCATATTCGTCACACAGCACTAGCTTCATGCTGCAGTGTGTGGGGCATCTTACCGGCTGTCCACGTCAGCATACATCTCCATGTGCTGGGGGTTGATGGTGGGGTCGATCACCACCCAGGAGCCGCCCCTCAGCTCGGCCTGTGGGGGGATGTAAACAAGCACCGGCTGCCTGTACTCCCTCAGACCGTCTACTATGTAGGCCCCGAACTTCAGTACCTGGTCATACATGTCTGTAGACAAACACACACACACACACACACACACACACACACACACACACACAGAGAGAGAGAGAGAGAGAGAGAGAGAGAAAGAGAAAGAGAAAGAGAAATCCAACAAAATAAGCAAATACTGTTGTAGTGAGGGTTTAGAACTTGAATCATTACTGTATCTGGTTGGTGCAATTGTGCTTACTGTGGAACATCAGCAAGAATGCATCTGAAACCTTTTTTGAATTTTCCATGTTTAGCAGACGTGTTTGTGTGTGTGTGAGAAAGAGAGAGACAAGATTGTTGTGGTTTTGAATGCAGACAGTACAAAATATATGATGGATAGAGAACAATACAAAGGATTTCAAGCAGATACACTCAATCCTCAACTGCCTCGCCTTGTTAAACTATGTTACAAAATATAACTACATAGTCCAAATCCAAGTCCTTAAATACAAGTGTTGCAATATAGAGGTTAAGGAGGGAACAGGGTCTCTTGCTCTTCCTTTCAGAGAGTCAGACAATACAAGTTGATAGCCTTGCTTGTAGTGCAGGGTTGTCTTAATGCCACTGCCCATTGTATGTACCCACAACAGCAACAGTGACCTTCATCTCTACTGCTCAATAACATGTAGTATGCACTCTTTAAGGATTGGGTCTAATGCACAACAGTAATAGCACACAGGAAAAGGATGTTGAAGTGGCCTTGAGAGAGAACGTGGGGGGGGGGTAGGAATGAGAGAAAGAAGAGCAATTGTTGGCAAACAATGAAATACCTACCCAGGAGATGCTGCTGCAGCTCTGGCAACAATCACCTTAGCAGCAGTAGAAACATCAGCATCATCATTATCATCATCAACCTCATCATCATCAGGTGCAGGAGAAGGTCGCTGACTTGCCATTGGACCACCCGTCCACCCGTGCCCTGCACTAGTCTGCTGTCACAGAGCGTGTCGGCGGGTGTTTGTGCCTCGTAGCACCAGGCACGGACCCTGGTGTTCATTTCCAGTGCATTTCATGCATGGCGTCTCCACAGCCCTGGGGTCAGAGTCGGTTCACCCAACCACACCCACCCTCCGAAATACGCCAGCCACCAAAATGACTCCTACGCCAACACCAGCCCCATCCGTATTCCAATCCTGCTCAGTCCCCACTAATTTAATTTCTAAATTATGCTGAAGAACCTTTGCTGGAGAGACTAGAAGGGGGAGACCGAAAGAGAGAGTGAGGGGGGTGAGGGGACCAGGACATAGTTGTGGTGGTGGCTTTCAGGCCAAATCCTAAATTCCTTTCTCCTTCTCCCCCGCCTTCTCCCTCTCTCACTCGCTCTCTCCTTTTACTGTCTAAATTAGACTGCCTAGACCGCCTAGTAAGGAGTTTTCTTTTTTACTAATGTCAATTTACAGCCTAGCAAGAGCTGCCTCTAATCTTTTCCTACTCATTACACACAATTTCCAAGTCGTTTGCCCGACACAGCGATTGGCTCCTCGCAGTGTGTGCAGTGAGGGGTGCGCTGATTGTTTATTATTTATTTATTTATTTACTTACTTATTTACATCGTTCCCCCGCCCCTGTTCTCCTTTCCTCTAGACCCTGCTCTGCTCCCGCATTTTCCCAATGAATAATCAAAGTCCCGCCGGAGTGAGTGGAGCGGGCAGGCGAGTAGGTTATAGTTGGAGGGGCGAATGAACGAACAAGCTAACCTGTTTTCCCCCCGGGCCCCTGCTGCAACGTATGCGCAGGCTCGTATGCAAACACGGCACGCACACCTCCACAAATGCAACTCACACAGCTGGGAAATAAGGGGCTGGGGCCCACGACACACAGAATACCAAAGTGACCAAACAAAAAAAGGGAAGAAAACCAAAACAAACAAACAAAAAAAAAACTAAAAGAAAAAAAACAGATGCAGACCACACACTATGCAGATCAGACACTAAAAACCACAAAAACCTCTCCAATATACAGGATGGCATTTGTATTTGTGTATTTATTATAATACTATGTTTAAATTCAACACTTTAAAGTAGCAGTATTTGGAACTGAAACCTTGTCAGGATCATAAATTTAAAACTTGTTTGAGATATTTCCCTGGCTATCAAAGACACTGGTCCACTTGTCCCATTATTAGAAACATCTCTGATCAGAGGAGGTGGAAGAGATACACCCCAGTGTTCACTAACAGCTGCAAATACATAGCCTCTTACCATACACACACACACACACACACACACACACAAACAAATCAAACATGCACATGCACACACACACACACACAAAGTCAATTCTCATCCCTCGTCAGGTTACCGATGCACTAGACGGGCACTCCCAGAATGCACTGCTCTCACCTCTCCTTTTGTTTTGCTGCCTGACTACAGGGAAGCCCAGCAGCCCATGACTATCAAAAGCGGAGCAGGACAAACAAAATTAATTAAACAGCGGCGTGTTTGACACCTAGCTGTCTCCGTTTAAAAAGCTATTAAAGCGCGCGCTGACACGCTGTCTCCAAACAGACACAACCCCGCAGACACACACACACACACACACTCTTCCGCCCAGAACAATCATGCCAGGACTAGCTGAGAGAGGGGA
>JAIFZK010000020.1:11052500-11230000 GCA_027481765.1 Tenualosa thibaudeaui | reverse complement strand
TGCTGGATGAACGCAGAGACCACACACATACACACACTGCCCGGTGCAGTTCTCCAGAGCTGAAAACAATGGGGGCGATGGCATGATGAATGGGAGGTCTTAACGGTGTTGAATTATGAAGGTGTACCTTGAGCAGGGCGTCCTGCCAGCATCCAGCGAGGGTCGTAGGGTGCCTTCGTAGGCACAAATTCCACTGGACGGTCGATGGGGTCCTTGGCATGCAGTATGGGCACTGGGCTGGAGACACTCTATTTCGCATGCACAACACACACACGCACATACACACACAAATTCACAGACACACAAAAAAGGTTGTTACTGCAACTTCAAATTACCCTTAAAGTAATCCTCATCCGTAAAACAGCAGTAAGCACCTTTTTCTAAACTAATTATGGGTCAATTCCAATGGAAATTTCCCAAGAATATCAATAGACTATTTTATGGGAGAGAGTAGGTTAGCAGGGCAAAGCATCACACTAACGCAGTGCTGTGAGCTCAGGCATTGGGGAAGAGTCTGGTTGGCATAGCTGGCCATCAGGTGGTGCCGGACCGTGGCAAGGCTGCCTGCCTCTGCTCCGCTCTGCCCTGCCCTGCTCTCCACCACCGGGGGCAGCGCAGCTGCTCGAGCTTGGACACGGGGGAAACTCCCAGATGCCAGGACCTGCAGGGGGGCACCATGCTCTCGGCGCAGACTATCAATCAACTGACCGGACGGGACCTCCACAGTTCAGGCCCCTGGTCGCGAGGGCACGGGCCGCCGCTGACCACAGCCTCACCGGCTCAGCTGAGCTCCACACACCGCAGTGCCCACTACGCTCCACTACCATCCACATACAGACCTCCGCTCCATACGCCTCCAACTCACAGCCAAGCAGGACTGAGGAAGGAGTGCAGAAGGACTGCTGACATATTTCATCATTTGACACCATCTGCTCAAGTCAGCACTTCTGAAAATGCCCTATATGTGCCTAATAAAATTAAAAGGTTAACATGTATGGAAAAGCACTGGTTTGTGGGACTTTAATATGTGATGTATGACTATATAAAAACAATCTAGAGCACCCCCCCAGGACATATTCAATCTGTCTGTCAGTCTCCCATCACTGGGAAAAATGTGTGGTTTTAAGAGGTTGTCTGATATGGTGTGTGTGTGTGTGTGTGTGTGTAGGGAGGGTTACCTTGGGCATGTAGGATAGCCACTGTAAAAGCGTGTAGACTCCCTCAAAGTCATCACACACCGTGCTGTGGGTCACTCCATTGTTGTGCATGATCTGCACTCCACCCAGCTGGTTGTTGGAGGTATACACTTCCCTGCCCAGCACCTGTGTCCACACACACACACACACACACACACACACACATTAGAAATGGTCTATTTTAGCCATTACACAGGAACATATGATGAACCCTAAAACAAGGATACTTATCAAGATAATTCAGAGGTGACTGCTGTCAAAACATCTCAAATATATCACATCAGTGTTATATGTCCAACTCAAACATACGGTGTACTGTTCATATACTGCACTGACTCATATGTGAGGATACACTGTTCAAGTGAGCTTACTGTGCTCATCTTCAGCACCCTCATCGATAGCCAATCTACATCTTAGGATTCTTCCATGCTGAGACTAATGTCTACATTACCAGAGACACTTTCCTCTCGGGCAACTATCTCCTCTCCCACATTCCTCTTCTCTCCAGTGGAGGCACATAACAGAGGACGCCACCCTTCTCCCCATGTCTCCCCCCTCCCCACATACACACACAGGCCTCGGGTGGGCCTATCCTGCCTGCCCTCCTGCGTGTAATCTCTGTCTTAATCTCTCCATTATGGAGCAGCAATGAGGAGCCGTGTCAATGGGGGCCCATGTCTTGGGGCCGCGGATCAATAAGATCATACAGCGGAGGAGAGAGCAGCTCCCTGGGCTCCCCCCCCTGACCTCCACCCACCCCCTTACAAGCTGAGCCGCCAGCCCCTGTACCCATTCCTGAGGGACGTCGATACTGTCGATTGTGTGTTAAAGAGCACTCCGTCACCCACCGGTCATGGGGTGGGTGACGTCCAAGACTCCCCCCACCAAGGACGCAGAGGATAGGAAGGGAGTTGGGGGCACACGGGGGGCCTTTGAGTAACCTCCAGTGGGTATTAATAGCAGATCCCTCTCCCATTCCTCCTGAGTATCGACAGGCCGGGGTGACGAAGAGGCTCCCTGGAGGTGAGCTGAGAAAGGGGCCCACGGGAGACAGAGTGCCCCTCACAACTTACCATGGAGCAGACATGCTGATCAGAAACCAGTACACTGCCCAAAGGGCCCCAGCTCACATTAACGATTCATTAAATAGCTTCATTTAGGGTTCATCTAGAGAGCATATGTCAGACCACAGCGTCAACACAATGTAATGTTGACTGTGTCTGACATACTGAAGAAACGTGAATGTCTCATTTGATTTCAGTACACAGAATTGCTTAGCTTAAAGGCTAGAACTATGTTGTCACCATCTATGTTGTTAGGTTGTCTCAGCATCAAGAGGTTTGTCAAGCAAACAAATGTACTGTATAAGGAGTACATTGTTACACACTTCTTTACACAATTAAAAACAATATGTATAAAATATGTAATGTGCTGCTTTGTATTGGATCCATCTGGAAACTTGTATATACAATTTCCCAAAGTACAAACCAAGAACCAGTCACAAATGCTCATATACAGTAGTAGGAGGTGGGCTTTGAAAAACAAATAAACAAAAGTTGAAAGTTGTAAAGCTGTTTTAAAAGAGGTCATATTTTACCTTGCCCATTTTTACAACATCCCCTTTAAAATCTTTGTTGCTTTTGCACTACTTCCATCTCAAGACCTCAAGACTACAAGTTTAGGTTTTGCAGTTTTTAGTGTTAGCCCTGGCTCTGCCTGCTGGAAACCAAATAAGAGGTCCAGAGATAAATGCCCATCTCATGTTAGCCTGGCTGCAGTATACAGTATCCATCCTTTAATAGGCTGCCTCTAAGAAGACCTTCTCCAAAAGCACCATACAGAGCCTGAGGCATGAACCTCCGTGAGAGCAAGCCTAGGACAACAAAGAGGTGAGTACACCTCCCTGTGTGAGTAAACCGTATTTTGCACATAAATGAAACGGAGATGCTAAAAAGAAATATTAGCAACCGAGTCAATAATGTAATGCAACCAAAGCAGCTCAAGAGCTGCAGCAAACACAAATTGCCCAGACTGTAGTGATAACAGAGTAGGCAGGCCACTAGCACAGAAATAAACAGAGCCGATTGAACAGCAATGTGCTATAATGGTCTCATTTTGGTCTCATTATTCTGTCATATAAACAATACAACTCCAGTCATGTCTTCAAAAAAAAAAACCCCACAGGGTAAGCGACTACATCTACAACTAGTTTTACTTTTTTTACTAGTTTTATTACGTCTCAAAGGTTTGGCTTTGTATTTTTTTGTATTTGGGCAATCATTGCATATAAAATATTGCTATTAATCTTTGACTGGATATACATAGTCTTTACTGAACGGCGTCTGCATTCTTCAAACCCTCCAATGGACCTCCATTAGACTTACAGGTGTTCCCTCTGGTTCTGTCCTGCCTCTTCACTCCATCCAGATAGCATGGATGATCAAAGTAGTGAAAGCCCTTCTCCCAGCACAGCATGGGCTGAATACACAATGCATAACAAATAAACAGCTACAAATCTTGCATGAGTGTGTGTGAGTGTGTGTGTGTGAGAGAGAGTGAGAATGTGTGTGTGTGTGCGCAGAAGGTTCCTTTTTTTGAAGATATCTAACAAAGCATTATAGGCTGGTAGACTGTATGTGTGTGTCTGTGTGAGAGTGTGTGAGCTGTACATACCGAAACCTATAGCCTGACATACTACTCATGATACATGAGTATGTGTGTGCATGTGTGTATGTGTATGTGTGTGTGTGTGTGTGTGTGTGTGTGTGTGTGTGTGTGTGTGTGTGTGTGAGAGAGAGGTCCTTGAGGGATGGCATGGGGGCCAGTGAACTCATTTTCACGCCAGTGCAGAACTGACGGCCCCTAGGGCTCATTAACCTTTTTTTCCCAGAATTCCACACTGGCCCGAGCCAAGGGGTAAGAAGAGGTGAGGAGGCAGGGCCGAGGGCAGAAGGTGGGGGTGCAGCGGTGGTGCATGGGGGGCCAAACGTGGGGGTTGTGGAGCAGGGCAGCATAGAGTGGCCCCATCTTAGGCAAAAAGCAAGAAAGGGCTGGCCGTGGCAGCGGCCCCTCCGTTTTAACCTCTGAGCCCATCATTTATCCTTTTATTGCCTGTGCCGGGGCCGGGTGCGGGGCCACAAATCTCGGGTGTGCTCCTAAAGCTGTCAGGCCTGCCCCGGGCTCCCGGCAGCCCAGCCAACGCGGTCACCTTGACAGCAGAGCACAGGGGCACGCCACACTGCTCTGTGACACACACACACACACACACACACACACACACAAGTCATGTGACCGCACAAACACATGCACACACCCTGACACACAAACTCTCTCTCTCTCTTTCAAACACTCAAACACACACACACACCAGCAACCATGAATCTACACGCACACATACACACACACAAGTCGTGTGACCGCACACAAACACATGCACACACCCCAACACACAAACTCTCTCTCTCTCTCTTAAACACACATTCACACACACACACACACACACATACATCAGCAACGATGAATCTACACACACACATGGAAACTCAACATATACATACCAACACTCTTACACACACCCACAAGAACACACATATCCTCACAGACCTACACAATCACAGACAGACAGACACACACACAGACACAGACACAGACACAGACACACTCTTTCTGAGTCACATTAATATTCTATTGTGGGGAATGGAGCAAGGGAGGGCATGAGGCGACTGCATGAGCGAAGGAAGGAGAGAGGAGGGAGGAGTGGTGGATTAAAGCACAAGCATTTTCTCTCTCTTCACCATCTCTCACTCTCCCTCTTTCCCTCCCTCTCTCTCTGTTTCTTCTGCATCCCTCTTTTCTCTCCCTCTTCCTCTATTTGCTCCAGTAATAACTCGTCGGCCGCCGCACCATAGATAAACTCTGCTGGCATTAATTAACTGTCTGGGTGGGGGGACGGGACGAGGGCGCAGGCAAAGTGTGTGTGTGCATGTGAGTCTGTGTGTGTGTGTATATGGGTCTGTGTGTCTGTGTCTGTGCATGTGCATGGGTTCTTGTGTCTGTGTGTGTGTGTGTGTGTGTGTGGTGTGTGCGTGAGGGAGGTGCCCCTGGTGGTGAGCACCCTGGGATGATGTTGGGTGGCCCCCTGCCTTGTGTGGGCATGCCTGGGCACGGTGGGCGTATGGGCTGTAGGGAGGGGAAGGGAGAGGAGGCCGTGCTGCTGTGGAGCCCAGCAGGGAGAGCAGTGCGCCGAGAGATTAGCAGCAGGGAAGGAAACCAAGAGAGGGGGGTTTCAAACACAGCACGTAACCCACCCAGTCCCCCCTCCCGCTCATAGGGGCTGGGGTGCAAGAGTAGGGAGAGGTGTGTGTGTGTGTGTGTGTGTGTGTGTTGGGGGAGATCTCTGTATCTCTCAAGACACACAGACAAGAACACTACAGCTGCCACAGAAGAGGTCAGAGAACACTGGAGCTTCATAAATGCAAAATTAACACACTGCAGTCTTTGAGGTCTAATGACACTGATGGCTACTGATGGCTTTTGAAAGGACGAACATACATATCCATGGAACATCTTGGATGTGGTTCCATGTTTTCCTACAAGAAATGTCTAGAATATTCCACTTGAGCATTCTCTCAGTTCAGCCCATCAAACCATGTCATGTCTAAAATAGTGATTTTTTATTTTAATTTATCCCGCCTGGTTGTCTGAAATATCAGTGAAATCTCAAAACTGACTCAAATCAGTCAAATAACAAGTTCAGCAATTAAACACTCAAGCCATCAAATAAAACATCTCATCATTCTACATCCAGCGCCATCTATTCTGACCAGCTTTGACAGTGCTGTAAAAAAACAGTCTCCAGTCTTAATATGGCCTTAATTATATGTATGACAATGTGAGAACATTGCTGTCCAGTATTGCTCACTTTAATTATTGTCACTTGATATAACTTGATGGCAGTCCATTACGGAGAATACAGAAAGTGACAAAAGACTGCAGAAGCAGAGAACAGAAGACACAACTCCCTCCCCCCTTTGCTTGTCAACACACAATAGATGGCAAGCAGGGAGCTTGAGAAAATCTGTTGGCATGGCATACTCCATATAAAAAGGCCACACACAGCTCTGCATATGGACAGGCCAGGTCCCCGCCCGGACCCTGTGTGTGTGTGTGTGTGTGTGTGTGTGTTTGGGCTGTTGAGTGGAGCCGCCTCACCACATTGCTGTGCAGGACACGGCCTCCCTGCAGAGGAGATTGTGTGTGGTTGGTGTGTGTGTGTGTGTGTGTGTGTGTGTGTGTCGTGTAGTGTGAGAAAGAAAGCTAGGGAGAGAAGGAATGCAGGCAGACAACGGGAGGAGAGAGGAAGACACTGAAATTGATCTAAAGGACAAGGATGAAAGGGGATGAAAGCAAAAGAGTGAAACAGACGACAAGCACAAGGATGAGCTACTGGATTGACAGAATGAGAGAGAGAGGGAGAGAGAGAGGGAAAGAGAGAGGGAGTGACAGAGGGACAGAAACAGTGAGGGACTGAGAGAGAGAGAGACAGTGAGAAGGGGGCATGGGGGTTGGATGGCACCGGTGTTCTGCCGTCTGTGCCAGCGGGTTAGAGGGCTGGCATACCGCCCCATGGCCTGTCCAAGTGCATCAGCCACGCAGCCACTCACACACAAGCGTGCATAAACACACACACACACACACACACACACACACACACACACACACACACACACACACACACACACACACACCCTGCCTCAGTTTCACTCCATACACAGCCGCACAGCACGGCAGAGTCACACCACACCAAGGGCAGCCGAGGAGAGGGGGACGCAGCAGGCTAGCACTCACACACACACACACACTTTTATACTGAGTCTAAACCTATTCACCAGTTTTAGGCAGTCATACATTTTGCCATACAATACACTGTAAAATATAAGTCATATAACATAAAACACACACACACACACACACACACCCACACACATACACACACACCTCTCCCTACTCTTGCACCCCAGCCCCTATGAGCAGGAGGGGGGACTGGGGGAGTTACATGCTATGTTTGAAAGTAAAATTATGTGCACACACACCTACACAAACACACTTTTACATATAATGCTGCAACAGACTGCATTATGTGTAGCTGGAGTAGCAGTAGTCACACTACCACCACACTCCTCTATGCATCCTCACATCACATCACATAGATCTATGCACAACATCTGACTCTGACGGGCCTCAATGGATTTTTCTAGTTTCTGCAGTAACTTCAGTTGAAAACTGGTCTCCAACTCTTCTTCCTCCTCCTCCTCTTCGTCTATCGCCTTAACCCTCCTGCCCCCTCCCCCCCTCCCTCTGGCTCCTGATCATGACGCAGCCTGAGCTTCAGGGACTGAACTTCATTACACCAAACTTGACTCTGGACTCCACTCTGGCAGCAGCCCTCCCACAGCTCTCCAGAGAAACACATATCAGATCAGCCTCATGCTGCTGCTGCTGCTCTGTGTGTGTGTGTGTGTGTGTGTGAGTGTGTCAGTGTGTTTATGTCTGTGTGTGTGTGTGTGTGTCAGTGTTTTATGTCTGTGTGTGTCAGTGTGTTTATGTCTGTGTGTGTGTGTGTGTGTGTGTGTGTGTGTGTGCGTGCATGTGTCTGTGTGTGTGTCAGTGGCTTTACAGCTCAGTGACAAAAGGGGCCATGCCATACACAGAAGCGCTGGATCTCATTCTTCATTCCGGTAGGAACACAAAACTCATAAAAAAGAGAAAGCACACATATAGACACATTTAGACACATACACACACACACACACACACACACACACACACACACACACACAAACAGGAATGTGGCTGGGGATGAAGTCTGTGCCTGGTCTCGGGCTTTGACACAGACACAATGGTAGGAGGCTCCAGAGCTGGCCAACCAGTGCAGCAGCAATCCCCCCCAACACACACACACACACACACACACTCCATTCAGAGGTGGCCACAGCGGTGATGGTGGCAGCAGCAGCAGCAGCAGCAGCAGTAGCAAACACTGGCTTCCATTAGAGGCAGCAAATTGAAATTTACATGTTATTGCGTCCTGGCATGCAGCGATTTGCGATGTGTCATCTAATTTTAAATCGAGCCACGTTAATTCACCATGGGGAGAGACAGGATGGGTGTCGGGGGGAGGTGAAGACTATGGAGCGGATTGAGAAAGAGGAGGAGGAAGGAAGAAGGGAGTGTGGTGAAGGCGGAGGGAGGGTAGGGGGTGAGGAGGAGAGGGGTGCAGGGTGTGTGTGTGGGGGTAAAAATCTCTGTCTCAGCAAAAGTTTTCATTAAAATTTTAGACAAATGATCTCTGTGTCCTTCTCCCAAGCTGCCTGGGGCGTCATGCTATTTCTATGCAAATAACAACCTCACGCCTTCCGTGCTATTATTTCTACTGGAGCTGCTGCAACATGACCTGGGATGGGGGGAGGAAGAGAGGGAGGGGTGGGAGTGAGAGAGCTGGGGAGGGTGAGAGAAAGAGAGAGAGAGGGAGGGAGAGAGAGAGAGAGAGAGAGAGAGAGAAAGTGAGTGTGAAACAGAGCAAGTGAGAGAGTGAGAGAGAGAGAGGAGGGAGGAAGAGAGAGAGCAAGCAAGCGAGAAAGTGGATGAGCAAGCCAGAGTGAGTGAGCATTGTATGACACAACAGAGAGAGAGAGAGAGCAGAGAGGGAGGGAGGAAAGAGGGAGGGAGGGAGCTAGCGAGCTGGAGAGAGAGGGAAAGAAAGACAGCGTGCGTGGGGTGGACTCACTGAAGTGTGAAAATATAAAACATGAAGAGTGAGAAGGAGAAAGAGAGAGTGAGCGAGAAGGGGAGGGAGGGAAGGAGGGGGGTGAGAGAAAGAGAGGATGGGGGGGCTATGAGAGAGAGAAGGGAAGAACAGAAAAAGTGAGTGAGAAAGAGAGAGAGTGATAGAGAAAGAGCCAGAGATCGAGGGAGAGGCAAGAACAACACAAAGACACCACTATAATTTGTTTCTCTCGGCCTCCCGTTTAATGTATTACCGTCGTTGTGCGGGTGCGGCTGTGGGTGCCAGAGCGGGCGCGGGCGCGGGCGTGCCGCTCGGCGAAACAGCACTGCTGACCCGGGCGCTCCCTCGGCACGTCACACTGCATCTCACACTGTTATAATTACCCACGCACCACACACCACCACCGCCGCCAGTGACAACAACAACAGCCACGCCGCACTGCCTAACACTCATTTCGGGGTGTTACTCAAATGGCTCCCTCTCACACTCTCTCTCTCACTCACACACACGCACACACACACACACACACACACCACCACACCACCCGGCCTCAAACAAACATTCACACCACACACCCATGTTTTTAATTCACCTGGCCATTTGCATTTCCCCCTCTTCTTTCTGCCTTTTGTCTTTTCTTTCTGTTTTTGGTCTACAAGATTATTAAGAACAATTATTTATGAGATAATAATTAGCATATATTCCATGTATATATATATGTGTGTGTGTGTATTTGGAATAATACATATTATATATAGAATAATACATATTATAATATCCATTCATATACATACACATTATTATTATTATTATTATTACTTTATTAATTAATTTATTTTTAACTCACTGTGAGCTAAAAAATAGAGCCGTGTTCACATCGTCTTTTTGAAGGCAGTGCTCCAGTCTGGGAGTCTAAAGATTCGAACTGAACTCCACATCTTGCTGGATTTCAGCACATTTCAGTGGAAGTTCAGCAATGAACACCATCAGCAATGAACAAATGAGAAATCAACTTGAGGACAACACTGGAATCAGTTGTCTGGTCTTTTAGCTGTGCCCGTGTTGGCAAAAGTGTGTTTATGCTTCTTGTATACGTATGTGCTGCTCTTACGTCTTTGTGTATTTGCATTCATGTCTGGATGTGTTTGTGTGCACCCATGCACAAATGCATGTGAGGGCTTGTCTGTCCTATCATCAGACGGACAATCTTGTTACAGTACTGGCTGTGGCGATGTAACACACGTATAAACAAACACACACACACACACACACAGGGCCACCTGTGCAGTGAGCTCATCCCCGGCTGGCTCGGAGTGCTAGAGCAGGAGGCAGCACTCAGGCTCCTGTTGTCCAACTGCAAAACTGCAGCAGTCAAAACAGCCATCTGATTAGCAGCTAATTGCAGAAGGCTCCATATGGCCATGTCTGCCCTGGATATGCCTCGCGCCTATGCCTGAGAGTGTGTGTGTGTGTGTGTGGCTGTGTGCACATGTGTGTGTGTGGCGAGTTTGAAATGAGAAAGTGTGAGTGTGAGAGTATATGTGTGTGCGTGTCTTCCATGTAAGTGTGCATTTGAGAAAGCATAGACAAGGAGGAAGAGAAGACAGAGAGGTCTGTGAGCACACACACCAAAACACATGCACAAAAACAAACACACACACACCACAATGACTATGACATTAAAATGCATGGCTCTGACACAGTAGAGATTAACCTCCACATTATAACCTGAACAATTCCAGCAGCTCTTCCAACCAAACAACCACTCACTACATTGGATACCAAAGAGCCAGCCGATACCTCTCCACCCAATCCCTACCCCAAATACAGCCCTCAAGGCCCCACTTCAACCACCAAAACACAAGAGTTCAGTCTTCCTGATTTTACCTCACTCAGACACACACCACACCCACACCAACACCAAGCTTTGTCCCCACTCCTAACACTCCCCTCCAACCCCCTTTTCGTGCCCCCTCCAAGCCTGGGCCCTAGCCGTATGTGGCGCTCGCCGCCGCTAGTCCTGCCCTCCTCTAAGATGTGTGAGGGGCGCGAGGCAAAGGCACTCAATCCGTCCGCTGCACATTGTCATTTGCATTTCAGGCCTCGCGGCTTTTTTTTGAAGTGGCAATACTTTGATGCAGTCAGAGGGACACATTATCATTATTTCAATTTCCGTGGCGAGGCATTTGTGAGCACGCATAGAGAGTGAGAGAGGGAGGGAGAGAGAGGGGGGGGGAGAGAGAGATAGAGAGAGAGGGAGAGGGCGGTAGAGAGATAAAAAGCAAGAGGAGGGGAAAAGACAGAGGGAAACGGAGAGAGGAAGCAAGTGGGAGAGACTGCAAAAGAGAGAGAAGAGAGATAGAAAGAGAGAGAGAGAGAGAGAGAGAGAGCATTTATGTCTACTCATGCACTGAATGGTAATGTTATCCACACACACCTGCCAATATGCCTGTGGCGAGCTAGAGTGTGTGTGTGCGTGTGTGTGTGTGTGTGTGTGTGTGAGTGTGTCTGTGTATATTTGTACATGCATTGAATAAGGTGAACGTGAGAGAAAAGGTATAGTTAAAAGAAAGAAAAGGAAGAAAGCCAGCAGAAGTGTGAGCGAGTGTGTGTGTGTGTGTGTATGTGTGTGTGTGTCTTTTGGGGGTTGACAAAAACAAAACAAAAGACAGACACAGAAGAGAAGACAAGAAAATAGAGAAAAGAGAAATGAAGAAACGGAGGAATGTTCCACCAAACTGCATCCCTCACCTCTCTGTGAACTCAATCATAAGCCTTTAGCTCTCCAATTCACTGTTATTAAAAATGCCTCAAAAATAGCAACTGAGAAAAACTGCCACCATTTCTCAGTTTAAACAATCATTCAAAATTTGCATGTGAACCATTTGGTAAAAACATCTATCTGCTAATCCAAATATCTGAAGCTATCAAAGAGATCACTAAACAATCACTATATCTATTGACCATAACGGACAGCCTCTGTCCAGCCTTGACATATGAGTCAAAATACAGTAATACCCTGATTATTAACTGAGGTTAACAGATTGATTTTGTAAAATTTCTTCATTTATGAGGTTTACACATGGTGAGGGCAATATATTGGACTGGATTTCTTTTCATCATTCTACTTGATCTGATCTGATTGTGAGTCGACAGGTAATGTTTAGTAAACTGAGGTTATATGGGTGAGATTAATACAAGGGTGTGGTCAATACATGTTTTTGTGTTTTTTTGGGGCGGCTTATATTCAGGAAATTACTGTAAAAGCACGTAACAGCATATGAATATGAGCCACTGTACCAATTTTGGTTCTGAAAGCTAGGAGCTGGAAGCTAACGCTAACTGAATGGGGCACAGGAACTCACTTTCATATTAATTTTCCTATGCCCCATTCAGTTAGCACTAGCTGCCGTTTCGCTATTCAGTCTACAGCACTCGGTGACATCACACAACAGGGCAATGAGCTGAAATGCCCTGGAGCTTTCCTTTATTGTGTACGTGGATGATGTGTACTATGTGCCATTGTAGGAGAAATTGTAATATCTTAGAAATGAATATCAGCAAAAGAGAACAGTAATGTACTACAAGTGTATGCCATGTGTAAAACCTTATTCTAAAGGGGTAAGACAACCAACCAAGCAAAATATGCTTAGGAATGTGGGTAACAGAGCTTGTGAAAACCAGATAGATATCTGGCTCCACCGGGAATTTGGAAGAAGTGGACATGGAACCTAGACAAGTTAGAACAACAGAAGGGCAAAAAGTCAAATTCCTAAAGAAAGACAAGAGGTTCAACGAAGGGCATTGGAGTCCGCAATCTGTTTCACAACATGTGACGTGCATTCTGGGGGGTATAAATCCTAGTCTCCAAGAAGATGGGCTAGTTACTCGGCACACATTGTGTAGCTTTTGTGTGGGTAACTTGTCTCCGGCGTTGTGATGAAAGACTGCAGTGATCCACCAAGTAGCTTGCCTTGAATTTTTAACCACATCATACATAGCCGTGAAGGTTGCAGCATCAAGAGCAGCTATGAGTGTGCATGGGCAGGGAGTCAGAGCAAGAGGATGTGTAGGATGACGTGATGCTGTGTGGTGCGCTGTGGTATGGTGTGTTATGCGGTGTGGCGTGGGCGTGGGCGAGCAGGTATCTGACCTTGTTGAGAGCGCCGGCCCCGGTGAGGATGATGTGGGAGTTCTCCACCTGGATGGTCCTCTGGCCTAGCCGCACCACGTATGCGCCGATACCAATGGCCCGACACGTCACCTGAAAGGAAGGTTGTGAAAGAGTTGTGTGAGTGAGTGAGTGAGTGTGTGTGAGAGAGAGAGAAAGTAGCACTGAGACAAAATGTAATATGTTCATGCGCAGTAAGAGTCTATGTCTATATAGTGTATATGCATGTGTGTGTATGTGAGTGAGTGTGACTCATTGCATTGTGTGCCCTCACCAGGTTCATGGTGATGACCTCCTCATAGGCCAGTGAGGACTCGCCGGCGATCATTCCGGAACCCCGCAGGTTCTCTACGCCCAGGCCCTCCTCCTTGCCGATGATGTCTGTGATCTTGTACCTGCGAAGCGTCATGCCAGGCTGAGCAACAGCGGGTCTTCCAACACACACACGCGCATGCACACACACACACACACTGATGGACAGCCACACGCAGGCCTAGACAGCCTCAGCGATGACAACACTGGGGCTGTGCCTGATGTCTCTCACTAGTGGCTTCACTCCCCTGCGGCATGGCTATATGGCTGCACAGAACCTACTGCTGGGAGCCATACTGCACTCTTGGGGAAAAAAAGTTCCAATAGTCTCTGTATGGAACCATACAGACCTCAATGGTTCTTGATCAAGTATGGAGAACTATTATGGACGCTAAGCCAAATACAGTCTACCTCATCCGATTTAGCTTACTTCAGGAGAGAAAAAAATAACTATTAAAAAAATAAACAATAAATATGATTTTTTACAAGCCTTGATCAGGGACCATATAAGCAAATTAATCTTCAAAATACTGTCTTTCCCAATAGAACCTTCAACTGAAATAACACACCCCTACAAAGTCATGTCAAGTGCTGCAGTTAGAGGTCTGACTGCCCAACACTGGAGGCTGGAGGTCTAAGACCAGAGGCAACCCCCCCCCTCACCTTGACTCGCCCTCATCCTCCACATGCTCACAGTGCACCGAGTTCAGTGCTGACACCTTCTTGTAGTCCTGGGGGGTGAGATACAGGTACCTGAAGCCCTGGTGGGAGAGATGGAGAGACAGAGAGAAGTGGGGCGAAAGAGTAGGAGTGAGAAGCAGAGAATGGAGGGAAAGAGAGAGAAAAAAGGAATGTGAGAAAGAGACAGAGGGAAAGATGAGAGAGTGAGATGGAGAACACAAATGCACCAAGGCTTGGCAAATCTCTTGCCAAAGGCTAGTCTTCAGGGGGCGCACTGGTGGCAGTGGTCCATGGCTCCCTGCAACTCTGTTCTCCCATAAATCCACTTCATGGGGGGTGGGGGGGGGGAGATAAGAGGCAGCGTCCCTGTCCTGTCTCAAAGACGAGGAGAGGTGAGGTGAGGTAAGGTGAGTAGAGAGGGGGGGGGGGGGGGTAGCAGAGAGGACAGAGGACAGGAGAAAGGAGGGAAAAGAAGGGTGCAGAAAGAGAGGAGGAGACAAGAGAGAGAGGAGAAGAGAGGTGAAGAAAGGAGAGGAGTGAGTGGTGAGGAGAGGAGAGGAGAGGAGAGAGACGGAGAAGAGGTGAAAAGAGGTGAGGAAAGGAGAGGAGTGAGTGGTGAGGAGAGGAGAGGAGAGGAGAGTCATTGGGCTGTTTCCAGGGGCCTGAGGGGCTTTGGGGCTGTCGGGTTAAACCTGCCGGTCCTGTCTGTTGGCGCAATTTAAAAACTGGCTAAGAGGGAGAGATGGAGAGGGAAAGAAAGAGGGAGAGCGAAAGCAAGCGAGCGAGCAAGAGAGAGAGAGAGAAAGAAAGAGAGAGAGAGACGGGGGAACCTGCTGGCGATAATTCAGCCTCATTTCACGCTTTCCGAGAGCAGAGAGTTTCTCCTGCACTGCCTCAGCTCCAATCACTGCTACTAGTACAGCTCCCCCTCAACACCATCCCACCACCACCACCACCATCACCACACCTCAGCTCCACTATTCCACCTACCTTCAATCCCTTAGGGGGTGCCATCTCCCCCCACCACCCCATTAACATCTACACTGTCCCAACCAATCTCCCCTTACTCTTACCTTGTAGGGGTCATTGAGGTCATGCCAGGCCACCTGGAACATCTGGCGGATCTCTTCGGCCAGGCCGATGCGGGCGCCGCTGTTGGCGGAGATGTAGAGGCGTGGAACACCACGCTGGCGGGCCAGGGCCGAGGCCTGTTGGAAGAGCATGTCCTCCTGGGGCCCGAACGAGCCGATGCGGTGCGTGATGTCGTTGCAGATGACCACCACCTCGCGGCCCTGCGGGTACTCAGGGGAGCGCAGGGTCATGAGCCAGGCCACCATGCCAATCTTCATCCAAGGAAGAGGAAGGGGAACAAGTTTCAGGAGAGTGCACAGAGAGAATTTTGAGCAGATTGTTTTTCACCACCACATTCTTGTGAAGACAGTTCAAAAGGTGCCATCAAGCTATCAAATGTAGAGTAAGTTGCAATATAAATGAAATAAAAAGAAATAATAGCCTGGTTCTCACACATACTGATCTGTTATGCATCTCAGTCTGGCCAATTTCATGTCATCTCCAGCTTCCAGCAGAGGTGGGATTAACAGATCAAAATGCCTCTGCAGAATGATTGCAGAGAAAAGAGAGTGGGACGCATTTGAACTTGAAGCAAAACATCACCGCCTCCATCATGTTGGGGTAAAAGCCAGTTTTTGATTGGTTCCCTATCTCAGGCAAACGGGAAAAAGCGGAAATAGGCCTACTGGCCAGACGTATGTGTGAGAACCAGCCTGAAAAAAATTATGAAATGCTGAAAAAATAACATTTGTAAAACTCCTATCACATTAACTGCACCTAAACTGCAACTTCAACTAAATATGCACTTCTAGAATGGATCAGAAAAATTATGTATCCTGAATGTTGACATGATATGATGTCACATCCTGTATGAGGCTGAACTGTATTTCTTCCTTCCTAAGAGGCAAGGATGTGCCCTTATCTCAACACTGTTGTTTATTGAAATGCAGGGGATTAATCTAGATGTCTTCCACCTCTCACCTTTCCCGTAATAATGTTAATGACAGCCAAAGTAAATAAGAAATGAAAAACAAACAAATAAATAAATAATTCAATCTCCCTGCATTCAATTTGTGACCTCCACCTTCTGGGATGGGGGGTGAGGTGGTCAGGTACATCCATATGGACTGCATTACCCTAAAGGCCAGTGTGTGCACCAGCAATCTGCGTCGGCGTGAATGTCTCACCAAACATCCCCAGTAGTCTCTAATGGTCAACCTCTCATAACCTGCCATGCACCTGCACATAGATGGTGCACTCCAGACAATAAGAAATTCACCAACACTAACAGTAGAGGCCAAATTGTATACAAATTGTTGTAGTGACATCTGTCATACAGGGGTTATTTGAATGCTTTCTGTTAGTGTGTGTGTTTGTGTTTTAGTTATTTAACACTCTGAGGGTTACTGTAGGATCATTGTTGGGTTTGAAAGGTTGATATCACATATACAGACACAAACACACACATGCACACACATACATACATACATACATACATACATACATACATACACGCACACGCATGTGCACGCATACACACACACACAGTTTTCTAAGAGTGCCTTTGGCTCTGAGTGCAACACAATGCAGTTGGGGCTTCTTCACAGTCCAGGACTACTAAAGAAAAAGAGAGACCCCCATGGGTCAAACTGGGGTACTGCACCCTACAGTCATCTCTTTCCTCTCCCTCTTCCCACGGAGGACACGGCAGCATGTATGGCACATGACGCTGCTGCCTCACAGGGCTAAACAAGCAGCTCGACAAACAAAGACACTACCACATTGGTGCTTACTACCACAGAAAATGCTTACTGCTCTGTTCTATATTCGTCCTGGTGCTCACAAAACAACAGTAGCGTCGCCGTGCCTGACACCTTCAATGAGACACCTAAAGTAACACACAAGGCTATGACTACCTAGTGGGGGGTTGGGGGGGGGTCTGTTTGTTTTCCCTGTTTAGATGCCAACATGCAGCTTGTAGCCAACACCATGCTAATTAATCCAAACGCTAATAGGCTTTGTGACTGTTGGACTGTTGGTGTTGGTGTGTGTGCATGCGTGTGTGTGTGTGTGTGTGTGTGTGTGTGTGTGTGTGTGTGTGTGTGTGTTTTGCTCCAGGCCACTCTGGCTTCTAAGCCCCTCTTTCTTTCTCTCTCCCTCACCTCGTTGCCTCCTGGCAGGCGGTTTAGCTGCTGCAGCTGGCCCTGGGCATCCAGCACCAGCTCCGTGAACGTCAGGACCTCAGAGGGTACCGGGCATTCTGGGAGATTGGCCTGAGCCTTCATGGAGCTCCACAGCTTCAGCAGGGCCTGATAGACACAGTGGTTAGAGAGGTGGGAAAACAAAGAGCATACTATATTATATGATAGGCAAAACTACTATTGTCATTTCAGGTCTCTCAAATGTTGATTTGGGATAAATTTACATCCATCATGATAAATTTACATCCATCTTGATAAAATAAATTTACATCCATCATCAAATAAATATTAATAACAACATGTCACCATCACCATAAGACTGCAATGTGCTCATCTGTCCAGCAAATCACCTCGTCATGCACTTAGAGGTGATGAGATATGGCTGTGGCTGTGACTGGGACTGTGACTGTGGCGCTCACCTGTCTAAACATTTCAGGGAAGTCGTAGACGTAGGTGGTTCCCAGAGTCTGGGCCTGGAAGCGCTTGGACTGTAGCAGGTCTTTGGTGACGTAGGGTGTGTTAATGAGCATGCCATGCAGCGGGCCTTGCTTGTCCCCATAGGTCTGGAACATGACCTGGAGGGAGGGAGGGATGGGATGTGAGAGAGGGATGTGAGAGAAGGAGGAAGAGAGAAGGAGGGTGGGAGAGAGTGGGCGAGTCAGAGGGTCACATGAGTGACCCGCTCTGTCATTCGATTCATCATCTCGCTTCAGTCAGGGCCAGTGGACACACAAACACATGCACACACTTGGCCCTGCTTTAAAAAGCTAAGTCACACAACACTAAAATCAAGAGGCAACTTGTGTGACAAAACCTGAGAGGGTAAAAGCGGAGCGAGAGGCACAAACGTTTAAGTTCCGTGTTTTATTTTCGCAAGGGGGAGGGGGGAAAATCCCTCCTTATGCAGACCAGAGTCGAGCCCTCATACGCTGATACAAAAGATCATAGAATTTTATATTGTGATGTTATGTACACTACCAATACACTACCAATTATGCAGACCGGAACTATTCACATTTGCTCCCATTGTAATGTATTATGTTGCTCTATAGTGGTGATCTTTGACAAAACTAGCTCTATCTCTGAGCCCAGAAGCAGTACCAATGACCTACAGTGAGACAGCACAAAAGAGAAGTAACTCGCCGATAAAGACAGTGAGACGTAGTTTCAAGAGATCCCTTCTAACATGTCTGTCACACACACACAGACACACACACACACAAAAGTCTCTCCTGTCATAATGCTCGATACCCCCTCCAAAAAGTTTCCTTTTTCCCCCTTATAGGACATAAATCATGAAACTGTAATGATTCCATTATTCCAAGACAAGAATGAACTTGCCTCACAGCTACGGTAGTAAGTGCTAATTGAGATGGTTGAATACAATGCGCTGCAAAAGGAATCCTTAGTTAATGCTGTCTGGCAAGTCTAAATAAGAGAGAAAATGAAATCTTGCCCTCGCCTCCACAGACTTCATGCCACAACCACTCTCCTGTTCATGGGCAAAGTAATACGGCTGACATTACTTTTTCCCACTTTGAAATAAAAAAGTAGAAAAGTGAGCATAAACGTTGGTCAGATGACTCTGATAAGCGTAGCTCGAGAGGCAAACAGCTTATATACAGTAATTCTGAAGGCTGGAGAGGTGATCTAAAGCTAATTTGACTGCAGCCCCTAATGAAATGCTGAATACAGCACTTTAAACAGCAATAAAGACCTCATAAATGTCTGATTGATCATTTGCTCGGAGCAATTAAAAAAATCTCTATGCGGGTCCTTTCTCAGCCATGCAACATGCAGAGGCTTGTTAGCCGAGCGGCACGTACTGCCTCTTTTACAGTTGCAGGGGACTCAGCAGCCTAATGCACCACAATGACAAAGCTGATGACTAAGAACATAATGACTAGACATTCCCTATAATCCAGCCAAACCCGTTCATTTGGTCAGGTCAGGTGGGCGTCCCATGGTTTGGGCTTGTGGAGACTGGAAAGAGCCAAAGACGAGGGTAACTGGCAAATCGTATCCAAAGTGAACACAATCTAAACATGTACTGCCTTTGTTTTATTATTCAATTATCATTTGAAATTGTTTGACAATGGGATGGCAGAGAGAGATGATAATGATGAGTTACTAACAAGCTGTTCATGCAATCATAAACTACAAACACATCCAGAAGTGTATTTACTTGTGGGTCTTTGTGACCTTCCTGATCTGTACAGGTGGCTGTGACCTCCTTATACAGGCTGATGTCCAGGTAGTAGCCAGACTCGTTGGTGAGGAAGATGCGGATGGGGACAGTATCGCCAGAGGGCGTGAGGCGGATGTTGATCTTCAGCTCGGCCTGCAAGACACGCAGACGCCAAAGCCTGCTCCCATAACGTATCACCATCAGTCGCACAGCCTCCTTGATCTATCACAGGAGAGGGAAAGACAGTGAAGATGAACACACACACACGCAAAGCACTGTTATCTTAACTGATATCATTTAGCTATTTTCTACATTTCGCTATTAAGTGTACTTCCTAAATTTAGGAGCATTGTTTGTAGCCTCATGTACAGTGACATGCACTCAACAAAATACAAAGCATGAGCTTAGAAACTAACCTTTGAAGGGTCCATGATGACGGTGGGGACGAAGTTGAGGAAGATGTGGTTGCAGTCGGTGCGGACGGTGGTGTTGCTGAAGGCCACCTCCAACTCATCCATGGCCTCCAACAGCAGCCTCTCCCCCTCATTCTGCAGGTACTCAAACGAGGCCTCCTACAGCCACAGGAACCAGCAGTAATACTTTATTACAAGTGCTGGACAGTCTGCAATGTCCTGTACGTGTCCAAATTTCCACTGGGTTCAATAAATAATTTTTCTCTATTGATCTTGTCTATATGATTATATATCTACAGTATCTACAGACCTATTCACAAAATGTTCGTGCAGTCAGCCTTGGTGTTGCAACCTGCTGAAACCATGTTTCATGATCTAAGGGATAAGGCAAGGACTTACGTCTGATTGCCAGACAATACTAGTCCATGCGTCCCAAAGCTTACCTTGGTTACCAGGTCTGAGTGGCGGATGATGGCACGCACAAAGAAACGGTAGTCCGTCACCTCTGTGCCCACCTCCACCCGGGCGGCGCCCAGGTACAGGTGCATCTTGTGATTGGCGCAGGGAATGGCGGTCAGGGCAAAGTTGCGCATGCGGTTGAGCTCCAGCTGAAAGGCCAAGGCCGGCTCCAGGTGCCGGTAAATACGATCCTCCTCAAACTGTGAGGGAAACAAGGCATTTCAACATGACCTAAACACAGCAACAGCACGTGAAGAAAAAGCCATTTTGAAAGGAATACCAAAAATGCCTATGGCCTGTTTTGATTTGTAATCCACTACAGCCTGCATACAAACCAGCCAGCAGGCTTCTTTCTTGTAATACATCTTTAGTAAAGTGCTGAATTAAATATAATGCAATTAAAAGGAAAATGTAAATATGTAAATGTACATCCTAAAGCAAACTGTACACGTTAGCCCTTCAGGACTGGCACAGGGGCCGTCTAACTGAAGGCCTGTGCTCAGGATTAAGCTAAGCATGACCAGGGACAAAACATACAGGCGTCCCTACAGTAAAGACAGAAGCTGCCTTCCTTTCATCCCAGCAGTGAGGAACCTTGCTGGTGTCTAATGATGGGAGATATTGACTGCTCGAGGGATACAGAGTTTATTGAGATGGAAAATAGCCACTAGGTTAAAAATGGGGTTGGGGGGGGAGGAGGTCGCTTGGCTAAGTAAATGAAATAAAAGCCAATCCCGGGACATTAAATGGGCTCCATTCCTTCCAGTGCTGGGAAATAATTATTAAGTTCATTAGCGTAATGAGACGAGCTCTTTTCAAGACAGGGGCAAACTACAGGCAAAGCTAGGCTAGGAGGGGGGGGGGGGTCCATTGATCACAAACATCAAGTCAGTGAGATGGGGAGGAATGGGTGGAGGATGAGGTCATTGTGGAGAGGAATGCTACTCTTCTGTCCCCTCACTGCAGGTTAAGAGTCCTGGGCAGAGTCATTACCTAAGGCCATGGTGGGCCTTTAAACACCTTTCACGTCTCCATGGCTGCTGGACACCATCTCTCATTTTAAAAGGCATGTAAAAGGCAGGGCAGCAGGGAGAAAGGAATCTAGCCACTCGTGAATCTTTTGCAGCCAACCTTGATTTGCTGTTTCTTTGTCTCCTTTGAAGTAGTTACTACCCTCATTCTGCCTGTGCCACTACACATTCTGGTTTGGTAAAGGTTTGTGTGCTTTTTTTCCCCCCAAGGTTTTTGTTGGTAAATAAGAAAAGACATCAGTCTGTGCAAATGGGTGGAAAGGACTCTACTCAGAGCAGTGCTCTAGCCATGGCATACACTGTGGCCTAGAAAGAGAGAGGCAGAGAGGCCAAGTGAACAGACATATAATATGAGAGCAAGAGATACAGAGAGAGAGAGAGAGAGAGACGGACAGAGAAAGAGAGGGGGGTACTGCAATACTAAAAAGTAAAAAAGAGAGTGAAAAAAAGACATTCACTCACTCACCGCATCTCTGGCACGGAAGGTGAAGAACTTGGGAAACTCACGCTGCATCAGCCGAGGAGATGAAAAAACAAAATAAAACAAAACAAGACAGAACACAACGAAACAACAAGGTTTAGAACTTAGAGATATGAAACAAAATCACTTCAAACACACCGCCGCCACACCACCAACCTTAGCCCACACCATCATCACACACCACATCCACAAATACCACCAGCACCATAGTGCCAATAAACCACCCAAAAACCAAGCAGAAGAGTTCAGCTGCAAGTTCATCTAGAAGTTTCTGCAAAGAAAAGCACCGGGGGATGCTGAGCAAGAAGGGGGAAGTTGCAACTATCCCTCACTCCTCCTCTCTCTCTCTCTCTCTCTCTCTCTCTCACTTTCTCTCTCTCTCAGGCAGGCACACACACACACACACACATCCATACACACACACACCCTCAGGCCCTTTGCTTTCTCTTTGGCTTTTTCTCCTTTCCTTCAGAGAGAGCAAACATGAAAGTGAGAGGAAGGCTGGGGCTGGCTGCGGCAGGAGCAAGTGGTCCCCGCTGGGCCATAATCTGATCAACGTTATGGAAACAATCACAATAATTCCCTTAAATTAGCTCGACGTGGCACCCCGCCAGCCAAGAGATTGGAAAGCGATCGCGGAGAGGCCCTTCCCTAATAACGCCGCTAACTACCCAGCAAGGGCAGAAAATTGGGTGCCAGGCAGTGGAGGATTCCTCAGCGGCAGACTCGCTGGGCTCCAATTAACAACTGTAAATACAGAGAGAGAGAGAGAGAGGACGAGAGGGAGAGGACAAGGGAAAGGGCCTGCATGTTACTGGGTGGTGGTGTGTGGGTGTGGGTGTGTGTGTGTGTGTGTGTGTGTGGAGGGGGTAGATCTTCACATCTTTGTGCGGTATAATTCATCAATTCAAACAGCAGCAGAGATAATCTTTTAACATGTGTCACTTTTTATTCATTATCTCAAGCATGGCTGCCAATGCTCAAATAGAAGGGTGGAGGTGGACATGGAGTGTGGATGTGGTGCTGGGGTGGGTTGGGGTGGGGATGGGGGGGTTGTGGAGAAAATTGTGACAAATGATTACTCAGGCTACACCAGTGTTGCTTGATAGCTAACTACGAGCAGGCTTCTAATGTCTCAAATCATTTCTAATACCAAGCTATAGATGTGTTTCAATGCTGATAACATGAGACCTGCTAAGACGTTAGAATAACAGTACCACAGGGATCAACCACCGGGACACTAAATATCTAAACTGTAATATCTCACTGTAATATCATATAATGGCAATTGCCTATTTCATAGCAGCTCAGTTTGATAGACCAGCCCAGCGGTGGTTGATACTTTATGCAAAATCTAGCAAGAGCAGTTAGAACATCTCAGTGTTTGAAACAGCAGCACATTTTATACCATGCTAGCAGAAGTAGAGCCAAACCCCCACAGCTCCTCTAACCCACAGTACAACAGCAGCACAACAGCCACAGCACAGAGTGTGGACCTGCTGTCTTGGCCTTGGCAGATTTGACAGCACTACAGCCTCCCAACACTGTAATTTTCATTACCCAGGGACAGCTGTAGGTTTACACCATTGCCAGTGCAGGACAGCCAGCAATTTGGCATTTTACAATTCAGCCCAAACGTGCGTGCAGCTTACTGTGAGCACAGAGAACCGTTTCTCCCGAGTCTGTCTCTCTATCGTCAGGCAATGGACAAGTGCGTGTATGTGTGTGTGTTTGTGTGTGTGCAGGAGAGAAAGTGTGACAATGTTGGTATCAGAAAGAGAGAGTGAGTGTGAGTGAGTGTGTGTGTGTGTGTTTGAGAGGTTGTGTGTGTCAGGTGGTTGTCACACAAAGTGCCTTTTCCCTAATGCACATCTTTTTGTCCTCCATATGGCAAAACAAAAACCAGCCGAGAGAAGAGTGAGGCATCCTTCAATACCAATACCAAAAGTGGGAAAGGGGTGAATATAAATTGCCACTGGGCAGCCTAGGTCTTATGGAAGAGAGCCCGAAACATCATCAGGTCGATTTCTTTGACAGACAGAAAATAAATGTAAGCTAAAAATTATAAAATTATGAATTAAGAGCCATATGTCCTTAAGAGCCAATAGTCACTTGCCCGTCCAGCACTGAAACTTTAACTAAACTGCTCCAGGAATTTATGAATGTGTGTGTGTGTGTGTGTGTGTGTGTGTGTGTGTGTGTGTGTGTGTGTGTGTGTGCGTGCATGTACATGTAAGATATTTCTAATATGTTTCTAATTATGAAACTGAAAAGCAAGCACCTTTTCTGTCACAGGAGGTATGACTCTCACAATTACTGTAGGAAGGACACACAATAACGAGTGTGATTACCTCTGAGGGCCGGCAAAAACAAACCAGTCCATTCCCCTCTCCCCCTCACTGCAATCAAGGCCTGTCCTTGTCTAATCAAATGAGGACTAAAGGCAGTAATCCCAACATTAAAGAGAGGCTGGGGGAGGGGGGGGGACTGGTCCTATTCTAGTCGGAAGAAGCGGGGAATAGGATTGAGCCCCAGAATGAGTCAGAGGATCCTCTTTGCGGTGTGATGTAGTTAGCACCCACTAGCGAGCTTAGCGAAAACAAACAGTCGTGGCTGTCGTGCCTCCCAGCTCTCGTGACTCTGTGCCGTGAGGAGCTGATTAGGCAGGTGGCTGGCCGCCATGACAACGGCTGATGCAGGTTGGCCATGCTGGACAGGGCTTTGTTCAGACAGTGCTGTACTTCTCTCTCTCTTTCTTACACACACACACACACACACACACACACATTCTTTCTATTGCAACTGAAGCCAGAGCTGGAAACAGATACATGAACCCCATTCCAACTCAAACATGCATCTACACGTATACACACACGGGCTCGCACGCGTGCACACACACACACACACACACACACACACACACACACACACACACACACACACACACACACACACACACACACACACACACACACACACAGGCCGCCATCCCACTTCTCTACTCACGTGGAACCTCTGGTCCACCTCAAAGCTCATCTGGAGTCTGCAGCCCTGTCATCATACACCACAGGAATACACACACCAGCCATGAATACTCTCACCTGATCAGTCACTCTATCACTCTGACACACACACACACACACACACACACACACAAAGTGTCTCTCAATCCCACCAATTAACTACACAGTCATCAGGATTTCAATTACTCTTCTGCTACACAGGGACTCCTGAGAAGGTAGCAGAGAAAATGAAGACATAGGTGTTGATTAGTTTCCTGAGAATGATGAAGTATTTATTCACTCACCCTCTGTGCCACCAGGAGTGTCAGCCTACGGATGCCGTTTTCCTCCAACAGAGGTTTCTGGGATGGGGATACAGGAATAAAACGTGATTGTAAAAGCTGTCAGTGATAAACAGAAATCCCAAAGCAGAGGAAATGTTAAGTTCAGACTGAATAGCCCCGACACTAGAGAGGCAAGAATCACCAAGTAAAAATTGGGGGTAAAAAACCCCAACAAATGCATGATTGAGTTATTTATGTATTTGCAGCTTTTGTTCACTCAGATCTTTGTGTATGGATAAATAAACCTCTGAGTGGTGGCAGCGTGTGTGTGCAAATGTGTGCGTCATACATGTGTGTGTGCATGTGTGTGTCTGAGTACTGATGTTTGCATTAAACAGGCATCCAACTGTGCACATAAGTGCAGTGTTTACATTCATATACGAGTACGTGTGTGTGTGTGTGTTTGTGTGTGTGTGTGTGTGTGTGCAGTGTGTGTGTGTATAATGTGTGTGATGTGTGAAGTGTCGTGTTGTTCTCTGAAGTGGGCTCTGGTTCACTCGGAGCTGCCAAGTGGCCCCCACTCCCCAAACCAGGGCCCGATGACACAAACAAGCCCCAATCAGGGGCTACAAGTGCAGGGGTAATGAGGCCTCTGCTTGCCTGTACCGCTCCCGCTGTTACCACGAGAGGCTTGAATCAAGCCAACGCGGCCCAGGTTACCAGGGGCCAGATTAGGTCATCAGTTACCTGCCGCGCTGCAGCCTTCTCAGGCCATTGCAACTGAGGCATTCAGGGGAGCCATTGGCGGTAATGCGATCCTAATTTTTTTATGGCACAGAGAGAAAGAAAGAAAAAAAAAGCCATGGTGGGAACTTCTGGTCTCTTTGGGCACATTCGTCTTTGTGTGTGTGTGTGTGTGTGTATATATATATATGTGTGTGGATATGTGTGTATGTGTGTGTGTGTGTGTGTATGAGTGTATATGTGTGTGTGTGTGTATGTGTGTGTGTGTGTGTGTGTGTGTGTGTTGCGAGAAAGACTGTTTTGCCACAATCTCACCCATGACACCCAGGGAGTCAGTGTCTCAACGTTCATTTTTTATCTTTATTACGTTTTCACCACCACGACCCACCTCCTCCGTGGAGAACTGCTCCCACTGTTGATGCTGCTGGACAGCCATTTTGAGCCTCTTTTTTTGCTGCCGCAGATAAAAAAAAAAAAAAAAAAGAACACCCTCTCGTAACACCAGAGACAGCATTGCAAACAACCCACTTGCTCTGCTTTTTGAGGGCTAAATCTGCTTTTTACACAGCCTATGCAGCAGCATACATAGTGCTGGAAGAAAACATGGTGCCTTAATCAGAATGGAAGTGCTCCACACCCTAGTCCCCTGATAGCTTGCTAACAGGGAAAAAAGAACTCCCAACATGTTTTGCTCTCTCGCTCGGCATGCCAGAGGGATTCAGCCCCGCGCGGCACCCGAGATCACAGCATTTGAATAATGCGAGTTGAAGGCACCTTTTCTGCGCGCGTAGAAGAGATTAAAAATTCTAAAACGTGTAAAACGTCTTCGGGGTGGGCTGAGCCCGGGCGATAAAGCCGCGATGTGGCTTGCGTGGCGACGTTCTGGGTGGAGGAGGAGGAGGAGGAGGAGAGGGAGTCGTGGGCGGCGGGAAACACACGGACGCTGGCAAATGTGGTCTCTTCAGGATGTTCTGGGACAGGATATACCTTCACTTTGACTGCATGCCTTTCTTGTTGCGCCTGGTAAGCCTTCAATTAAATGACGGCTACCTTTTTCAAGTCAGTAATCCTCTTAGCATGGAGCCTAGCCTTTGCCATGCACAGTTCCAGCAACGGGCTAAAAAAATGTTTAAAAAAAAAAAGTCAGGCAAAAGGAAAAGAAAAAAATCTTCAGCGCAAAAGTGATCATACTCCGCCTTCAGTCAAGGGTTCAGTGTGGGGCCTTGTGAATTCTCAGCTGTGCCCAACCCCTCTTTACACACACACACAAACACACACACACACACACACACACGCTCACACACAGAGCTCTGTGACTGATGGTGCCAGTAAACAGGATCCACTCACCTTGGACTGGATGAACTCATGGAACATGGAGGCCAGACAGCTATCATCAATGTTCCCCTCTGTCTTAATAGCCACATTAAGGATCTGGATGGGCTCGTCCGGGACACTCTGTTAAAGGCATGACACCACCTCGGTCAAGCACATGTGATCACAAAGTGCCAGGGCCATTTTCACTGAGGTGACATGAGCTTTTTTGGAGGGGGTTGGGATTGTATTTTTTTTTTTTTTTGGGGGGGGGGGGGGTTAAATGAGTAAAACAAGAGATGGGATTGTGGGATGGGATATGTTGAGGCTAGTGGAGGAGTGGTGGTTGAAAGTTAAGAACCTCCAGGTGTGACATGGTGTCATTACTTTATTGGTCAAACGTCTCTTTTCGTTTCCTCATCGAGCATCAGTTGTTCCCTCCCTTGACCCAACCATCCTGTCTGAATGAATCTATTTTGAAAAAGAACAAGCTAAATACCAAATCTAAGCCTATCTGACTTCGCGAGTGGAGTTTCCTCCTCTCCCTCTCCCTCCCCACCCCCCACCTCCTTGCCTTTTTCATCAAATTGCCTTCCCACAATTTGAAGTCCTCTGCAATTTAGTCAATTTAGGAGGGGGAAAATTACCATTGTTAAATGTTTCATTTCCTTTTTGGTGTTCTCCAGGAAAGTTGATTCAATTTCCATCTCGGAAATTCATTACGCCTCCTGAACATGGAAAAAGAATCCCCAAATTGCAACCAAACTATATGGAGGGAGTAATTGGCTTCTTATACAAGCTTTCTTATCAGGACAACTTATAGGGCAGGGTGGGGTGGGGTGGGGCGTGGGTAGAGGGGGAGCTAAGACGAAAGTGGAGAGAGTAAAAGAACAATGAAGGTGACAGATTTCTTTACCTTTCCTTCATCTTCTTCATAGAGACACAGTTTCACGCCATCCGAGAACGCAGGACTGGAGGGCGGGGAAACGGAAACACTCCTTAGCACTTCCTCGATGTTTCTGCTCCAGGTGGGTTGGGGGCGGGGGGAATAAAAACAATTAGAGGGAGCAAAACATAAACAATCACAGCTAAAACTACAGTGGTGATTAAGGCTGCCACCGCCAAGCTGTGGGCCCCGCTAAAGTCACGTCTACCTCCTACTGTGCAGCATGCGCTGTCTGGGAGAGTGGAGAGAGGTAAATGGGGACAAAGCAAGTGTGTGTGTGTGTGTGTGTGTGTGTGTGTGTGTGCGCGCGGTGGTGGTGATGGCGGGGTGATGGAGGCTTGCCTGTTGAAGTCCTGGAAGGAGCCAAAGGCCACCATGGCTCCGCGGCGCTGACAGGGCGGCCTGAAGGACTCCAGCACCAGGTCACTCATGCTGGCCGTGGGCAGCACGCCATATTGGTTGGAGCTCGAGGGGAAGCTTGACCTGTGAACACACACACACACACACACACACACAAACAGGTTGGGAAAGATAATCTGAAGGGAATGAAAGGAGGTTGCCTTCAACTTTCCTCTAAGGTCAACACCAACAAAAACAGCAAACAGGAATTTCACCACTAGCCATGAGGAGCAACAACTGCCCAAGCAACATTCTTTACACACAGTCCAATGTATATCACATTGAAGGCACATTCCTTATTGATCAGTTGCAGGAATGCTGAAATGTGGAATGTTCAAGACACACGCACACACACACACACACACACACACACACACACAAACAATTGAAATGTAATATAAAGAAGGACCTTGCAACTTCTCTCCATCCAAATTCACAGCACAATGTCAAGGTAAAACAGTGGACAAGCATATGCATTTGAACTGACTGCCAAACAGCACTGAGGTGACGCCCTCAGGAGCAAGCAAGAGGAACACAACTTGTCCACTAATTGCTTACCAAAGAAGCTTTTTGCTATTGACCAGGGGTGTCAGATGAGCGATGGATGCCTGTCCGACAGGCAAGCATCCATTATGCTTTAACCAACTGACTAACTTCAAAGACAGTGAAAAAGCTGTTTACCCTTGGAGTGAAAATGAGAGGGGGGGGGGGGAACAGAACAAAAAACACAGCCAACAAAAACAGTCAAGAGAACGGAACTAACTACCACAGACAAACAGTCGATCTGTGATGGGTGAAGACGCATAAAGAGCATTGGAGGGGAGAGAATGCTGTGGAAAACAATCATTTAAGAAAATCATGTTTCTTCGTTCGGCACTGAACAATGCAAACAGGAGAGTAATGAAAATAAGGGGTCTGTGATGACCAATCATGGACAAGAGAAAGCCATTATCTGTCAATACCTCTCGGGCGCCATTCAAAGTGGCACGCCTGGTTGGAACAACACAGTGATTTACTGACCAATTTTCGCAAGGCTCTATATCCATTTCAATCAAGTTCCCAGTATTAACACAGCACAATAATTTCTACTGCTTTATTACAAATGCCCCCTTTTCTGTTCTATAAATCACACTTGAAAAGCCGGAATAATTCGGCGCTAGAAATCAAGCATATTTTTATGTGAGCCAAAAAAAAAAAAAAAATGACAACTCCGACTAATCGCTGTGTAAATCTTTCACTATTCCTTACACAGTGGCGGATAATGCGGCTGATGGAAGTTTCTCTTAACTGTGCTGGTGGGCTCAGACAATTTCTTCTAGTGGCACACCTGCTGATAATGCATTAAAAAAGAAATCAACTTATATTAATGAGCTCCCATCAGCATAATACTGCCATCTAACAGTCAATTTAAGAAAGCCTCTTATTTTATATTTATTTATTTATTTAAGAGGCAATTCATTAACCATTTTAGAGTTTTGCAGGAGAGCAATAGTAATAGCAGTGATTTGTGTATGCTTTAGTGTGTCCTGGAACCATTTTAGTCTTACTGTGCACTCGACACAACATTATAAAGGCTAAACGCTTCCATAAATTTGGTTGAGCGGTTTCGAAGTAGAAAAAAGTACTTCTGCAATGAGGAACGGGAGGCCCTGGGATGTAACACAAAGGTTACTGATGCTCTTGTTTCATGCTTCGTGTTTGCCTCGGTCTAGAATAAAAACTTCTCTGACAGTCTTGTTTGCGGTTTCTTAGCAGTTTTTTTGTCGAGGGTTTGTACATCAGTTAACTTTGTCAATAGCAATTTCATCCTTTGTCAATACTGAAGCTCTGTCAGAGACATCTCTGCATCTCTGAACCTTTCTCACAGCAGCCATTTTTCTGGCAGGGTGAGCACAGGCGTTATTAATGATGTCCAATAAGAATCTGATTCTGCTGTACTGAATCAGGATGGCTGCCGTGAAAAAGAGCCACACTAAGTGTCTGTGTTCATACCTGTTGGGGTGGGTGGTTGGAAGCATGAGCTGGAACTGCACAATGCAGGTGCCATCACTCAGCTGTTTGTGCTGGATGCAGTTGAGCTCATAGGCAATATAAGCCCTGCGGACATACACCTGCGTACAGGGGAACATACAGCTCAGGATGAGGCTAATAGCAGAATGGAAAAAAAATACAAAAACAACGTCACACTTCGTAAACACCCCCCCAAAAAAGCAATGATGATACATTTTCAGATGAAGCTAACTTTGAAACTACAGGAAATGGGGGCCATAAATGACTACAATATTCCCAGAAAGGAGAGAGGCTTGTGGAACCTTAGGGAGAGAGACACTCACCTCCAGGGCTGCCATTCTCACCACTTGATAACTGTGGTAGAAGAAATTGGGGAGCACATCGAATATGGAGGTCTCTGACAGAATCAGTTTCTAGGAGAGCAGAGGAGCAATGTATTCATTTAACATGGTGTTGTGGGGGGGTAAGGGGGGGTGGGGGGTAGTGGTAGTAACTGAGACTAGGAACTGGCCAAATGGGCTTGAAATTGCAGGAGAAATAGAGCAACTGAAATTGGCCATAAAAATGAGGTGCTGAAGAGAGAGAGTGGGGGCATCAGCCACTGGGCCCTTCATTAAGGCAGGTTACCTGCAGGTTCTCAATGCAGAACTGGTGTCCGTACATGTCGATCGCCGACAGGAAGATGGACTCCACCTGGTTGTGCCGGAGCTCGTAGGAGGGCAAGTGCGAGGCAATCAGCACCTAGGCAATGAGAGGAGCGGCAGGGGAGTTACATTTGCCAGCCGCATTTGTTTGCCGTTTGATATGCATCATAAATTCAGCAGCCAATCCGGCGAACAGCATGACGCTCGTGACAAAAACTCTCTCCTCGACCCGGCTAGCTATCTCTCGCCGCAGCAGCGACGCGCACCTGTTAAGACCCGGAATGTGTGTGTGTGTGTGTGTGTATGTGCGTGTGCATCACTCAAAACGCACCAAGGACGCGCTCAGAGGAGGATGACCTGCAACCTTCAGACGAAACCTTTCATTTTTTTTCCCACCTACAGTTTTCACAACAAGCGTCTGTGAGGCTTTGAAAACAGGAGCAGTTGGAGACCTCCAATTAGCCACCAATTACACCAGGGCACAGACATGCATGCAACACACACACAAACACACTTTCTCTCTCCTTCTCTCACACATACAAACACATACAGAGACACCTTCTTGTGTTATTAAACACACCACCATTACTTACAAGCAGTGTGCCGCTTCAATTAGCAGCAATTAACACGAGCCATAGAGCACCTGCATTCTGTTCCGTCATTAGTGAGTGTGTGTGTATGTGCATTTGTGTGTGTGAGAGTGTGTGTGTGTGTGTGTGTGGCAGACCGACTGGGGTGCAAGAGAGGGAGTGGGGTGTGTGCTGTGAGAAAACGCCTCCGGTCCTGTCTGCCCGAAACTTGGCCCAGCGCAGCACGGCAGCAAGACTGCAGTTGGGTAAGTGGGTCGAGGTGGGGTGAGGGTGTGTGTGTGTGTGTGTGTGTGTGTGTGTGTGTGTATGTGTATGTGTGTGTGTGTGGAGGGGGGGGGGGGGTTGTTGTGTTTATATGTTTTGCCTCTCTTATCTACAAGCTAATAATCATTCTCGCTTTTGTCTGGAAATGCCGCCGAAGTCTCCAGGAAAAGGGCAGAAGAGGTAGGGGTGGGAGGGTGTGTGTGTGTGTGTGTGTGTGTGTGTGTGTGTGACAGGGAGAGAATGGGGGGAGACCAGATGAAAGAAACAGCTGTATACAAATGACAAGCGCGTAGCCCACAGCCTCCTGCTGGGAGGGCTCCATGCGGTCAGTGCACAGCTTCAAAGCGGGCCGCCCCAGAATCCACAAAGAGCACCACGCCTCTGTTTCTGGTGCACACACACACACGCACACACTAATGCAAGCACAACATACTGTTATACTGCACACACACACATACAGACATAAATATGATTACATTCATTCTGCACACACACACACACACACGCACACACACAGACACAGACCGAGAAAGTTCAGCACACAAAGTAAACTCACGACACACACAAATAACACAAAACCAGGCTAACTCATATATAAAGCATTCCCACATACCATGGCAGACTGCACTCACACTAAAGCACATGTGTACTTCTCTTTTTGACATACAATAAAACCCCACATGCATTAACAAACATTACTTGCTCACAAAGCACTGACCCACAAACACCCCCCACAAACACATCTTTTGAAACACAGTGCTTCCACACACAAATGCACGCAACACACCACACCCAGAAACACATACCACATTCTCTCTCTCTCTCCTTCTCTCTATTTCTCAGACACTCTCACACACACACACACACACATTTTGGCCTGCAGTGTGCTGCAATGCGCAGCAGGGTGCCTGGGGCTGAAGCCAGAGGAACTACATCAGGTGACACAGCTAGTAGCCAACACTGCCCACACAAACCTCTCACTACATCACACCACAAGAAAGAAGGAAGGAGAGAGGGAGTAGGACATGGGCAGAGAAATAAAGGAGGCAAAAGAAAAAAAGACTGTAAGAGGTCACTCACTCACACACACACGCACACACACACACACACACACACACACTCTCTCTCTCACCTGTCGTGCACGTAGGGCCACTTTGGCATGGATGGTCTTGCTAAGCTGTGTGAGTTCAGTCAGGATAGCCACTAGCTCATCAGTCAGTGTGGGGTCTCTGCCACAGAGCTGGTCCTACACACACACACACACACACACACACACACACACACACACACACACTTCAATGTTTATTTACACAATTTTCTTATACATCTCCAACCTTGGCTAAGCAGGTCAGACTTGCTATACAATATATCCATGCAAAACTTGAAAATGATCATGAATGGAACAGATTGAAGATTGAATGAATGTAAGAATGTAAGATTAATTCTGATATTTTGCACAAGATTATTGTTGACAGTGTTATTGCTATTTGTCAGGATGCTGCATGCTTTGAGGAAATCTCATTAAAATGGCATGGCTGTTCTCTCTCAGACAGGATGGTCTAATAGTGACAGACATGTCCAATGAACGTGTTCCTCTGGCAAAACAAGTAGAAGACAATCAATGGTGTATATTATGTGTTTGGGACTTTGGATGCAAGCGGTGGTGGTAAAACAGAGCCCCCAGGTCCACTCTCAGGGAGGGGCATGGATGGACGGGCAGAAGGGGTGTGTGTGTGTGAGAGCGAGTGTGTGCGTGTAAGTGAGGTGGGTGATGGTGAAGCTGAAGATGTGGGGGTCCATTTCGGCAGGAAGCCATTTTGGATCTGATCATGGGGTGGTGATGGTGATGGAGGTGTCTCTGTGTGTGTGTGTGTGGGGGGGGGGGGGTGACTGAGGTGTGTATGGATGGAAGGAAGGAGGTAGGGGGATGGTATGGGGGAAATAGAGTGTGCATATATGTGTGTGTCTGTGTGTGTGTGTGTGTGTGTGTGTGTGTGTGTGAAGGGGGTTGGTGGGAGGGGGGGTTCTGAGTGTTACCAGGAGAAGGCATCGCACCTTCACGACACCCCATAGTAATTACACACTTGAGTGGCTGGACTGTGAAGGAAATTGAAGGCCTGAGCTGGGGAGCCCAGCTGCCTCTCTCTCCCTCCCCATCAGCGAGGCCGTGATTGAGACTGCCCCCCCTCACACACACACACGCACACACACACAAACGCAGTCCCCGATACACACACGCACACACACACATCCCTTCAATCCTCAGAGGAAATGGCGCTTTGTGTTGCGGTAATGAGATTCTCACACACCCGGCCTTATTTACCATCTCAGAGGTGTGTGTGTGTGTGTGTGTGTGTGTGTGTGTGTGTGTGTGTGTTGGGGGCGGGGGGTAAGAAGAGGAGAGGGAGCCGTACGTCGCCAACTTTACTTCTCAATTACCACCAGTGTTATAGAGAGAAAGAGAGGGAGGGGGGCGGGGAGTGGGGGGTCACACTGGGGCGCAGGCGAAAGGTGGTCAGACTGTACCAAAATTCTATTTGGGCTCAGTGACAGTATATTTGTGTATAGGGGTGACAAATGATATAGCTGTTTTTCTCACAAACACACTCATACACTTTCTCTCTCAAATACACACACACACACACACTTTTTCATTGTCCCCCCTCTACCAGCTGAGGAGTATACTATGTGTGTGTGTGTGTGTGTGTGTGTGTGTGTGTGTGTGTGGTTGCACCTGTGTGTGTGTGTGTGTGTGTGTGTGTGTGTGTGTGCACGCGATGGCTGTGCTGTCGGGGCCTACTCACGATGAGCATTGTGACCAGCAGGTTCCTCTTGGCCACCTGCGCGTGGGAGAAGATGAGGTTGAGCACCTTGGCCAGGTCGCCCTTGTTCTCCTCCCGCAGTGTGAACACGCACTTGTCGTAGTGGCCTGGGGAACACGGCACAATTAAACACGTCAGCGTGGGGTACCTGGGACCCACCCAGCAGGGGTCCTCGCAGGTCATACAGACATGGGTGGACAAAAAGAGGGGATAGGCCTGTGTGTGTGTGTGTGTGTGTGTGTGTGTGTGTGTGTGTGTGTGTGGGGGCAGAACCTTCCTCTCCCAGAGCTGTGAGTGGCAGACGGCTGGTGGGTGGTATGGGTTGGGGGAGCTGTTGTGGAGGGTGGAGGAGAGATGTGGTGATGGGTGGGTGGTGGGCGGTGGGGTGGCAGATGATTAAGAAGTTAGTCTGAGCGGCGTGCAAAACAAAGCGTGGCTGTGACCTCAATTTACATTCAGACGCCACAGTAGCGCCCTGCCACTGCGGTGAAAGACAAGAGAGAGAGAGATGGAGAGAGACAGAGAAAAGAGAGAAAGGAAGAGACAGAGACACACAGAGTGAGAGAGAGAGAAAGAATGAGAAAAAGATAGGGAGCAACAAGCAGTCAGTGAGGGAGTGAGAGAGTGAAGCAGAGAGATATAGAGAGAGAAAGAAGGACAATCAAAACAACCGACCGTGAGTCCCCATATCACCTTATGTTATACAGTAGCCTTGAGAGCTCAGACAGGTGATAGGATGTTGGGGACAGACAGACAGACAGCCAGACAGAAAGACAGACAGAAAGACAGACCAACTCTTTCAGCTGCCTTCATACACCACCATTTTGAAATGCACAGAATGAGGGTAGTCAGGAAAGGCCAAATCAGGAAATTATTTGGCATCCCTTTTAAAAATAGTTCTTCTCCTCAACAAATAAAAGAGCACTTTGACGGAGGGATGTCGGTTGGCTATACGTCAGCACCTCTTCCAATTGCGGGAGCGCAGTTATTGTTGTTTGTGGTGGCGGCGGAGACGGAATTACCTCGATTATGTGCAAAAAAAAGTCAATTAAATTAACTGTGAAAGGCTATTTATTTTAACCCGAGGATACATTTTTTCTCCCTCTCTCTCTCTCTCGAAAATCAGAGCGAAAAACAGAACGGCACAAATATTGGCTGGAGAACAAAGAAAGGGCAGATCAGAGGGGAGACAGCTGCATCACACTGCCATCTTGTGGTCAGAAAAGAGAACTGCAGTTTGGCACAACCAGAGGAAGAGATCAACTTTCCAATACACCCAATGTTTATAACCTATAATGTGGTACATTTTATTAACAGCAGTGATTGCTCTACTGTGAATATCTCATCAGGAGAAGTCTGTGATGAAACACTCACCATTCTGAAACTTGACTTCCACACTCAGGTACTGCCTGAGAAGATCCATCACCACAGCTTTCATGTGTCCACGGATACCACTACGATATCTGAACAAACACAATTTATATACTTACAAACACACAGTTCTTGTAGACACTATCACATATTTATTCATTTCATTTTTCTCCCCATCACCCCTAACACCTCACACCAAGTTAGGCAACAACACCACAATGCATTGGCATAATATTCACTAAATTACAGTGTTATTTCTTACAAAATACAAGTCACAGCAGTCTCATATGTTAGCAGTGTGTGAACTGTTTTGCAAAGTGTGGGAAATAGGTGTATGTGTGCTCGTGTGTGTGTGCGTATGTGTGCATGTGTGTGTGAAATAGAGAGATGGGTGAGAAGGTGTGAAATGCATTTTCACTCACTTCTGGACAAGCTGTACAATGCTCTGGGTGTTCATGAAGAAGACCTCGCGCTCAGACTTCCTGTTCAGCGTGGCAGCGTGGCTGTCAAGAATATTGGCGATCTGCCCGAGGAGGAGATACACATAAACACAGAAATAAATAAACAAACAAACAAACAAACAAGCACCAGAGTAGCAGAATGGGGAAAAATATGCAATTTCACTTAGTCAACACCATCAAATCTCTAACCTGGCGGAGAGATGGGATGGGGTGCGTAGTGTGTGTGTGTGTGTGTGTGTGTGCGGGAGCTTGTTAGCGGGCGCACCTGCTGGCTGGGGAATTGGCAGAGGACGGAGGTGATGTTGCTGGCATACTGTGCCATCTCCCTCCTGATGGCCTTCTCCACGGCAGGGGGCACGCGTCCCGACACGCTGGTCATGATGTCCTGCAGCTCCAGCAGCGGGAGCGAGGGGTCCCGCAACATCCGCATCAGACGCTCCACCCACTCACGCAGCTACATACACACATAACACACATACATATAGACATACATACACAAAAACACACAAATAGTTTTTACAGTGTCAATCCCAGTCTTCACACTGACAGAAGAGAGAGAGTGTGTGCAAGTGTTCGTCCTTAAGCCATTTGCGTGTGTGTGTGTGTGTGTGTGTGTGTGTGCGTACGTCTGCATGTTTGTTTATGTGTGTGTGTGAGTGTGTGAGACACACCCGGATGCTGAAGAAAGGCTCCGGCAGGCAGAAGCCGTTCATGATGTTGGAAAGGTGGCCCAGCGTGTGGTGGAAGACTCGGTGGAGCTTCTCTCCCTGCAGCTCTGCTGACTGGATCTGAGGCAGAGACCCCGTAAACAGCTCCGCCTGAGGGAAACAGATCAGATAGGATCAGGGGTGAAGAACACAAGAGATACAACACACACATACACACAGATTCACAGAAAAATACAGTACAACATAGACCGCATACACATACATATCTATACTGTGCTTACACAGGTATGTACAAACACACACACACACACACAAAGATGAAGGTCATGCATACAAGCAGACCCATAACTTCCGTATTTACCCTTTGGACGCGGCTGGGGTCGTCTAGCTGTAGCCTGGAGATAATACAACCAGGCTCTAGCACCGCACCGGCGCGCTTGACGTAGTAGATGGTGCCTGGGTCAGCTGTATTCAGAGACATGACCATCTTCATCACCTAGGCCAGGAATCACACACACACACACATGACTGAGTGGGTGGAGCAGTGAATAAAGTGTCCAATCATACAATACAAATTCACACACAGGCAGGTTATAATACTTGGGCTCAGAGCAGAATCCAGAGGGACAACAAAAAACAAACCAATACAGGCCACACACTTGAACACGCAAAAACATGATTGACTGGAGGGCTTAAGACTGTTTAGTGTCCCGGACTGGGCAACTAACAAACTGCAGACATGCCTGTATGTGTGTGGGTGTGTGGATGTGTTTGGGGTGGGGGGAGGGAGCTGGGGGGTGGGGGGGTTGTCCCTTCTTTCACTTGGATACAATGTGTATAAGTGTACATGTGAGATGTGTATATGATGTATATGTGGGATATGTTATATGTGATATATTTATGATGTTTATACGCTGATGGACACCTTAATTTCCTTCGGGATAAATAAAGTAACTCTACTACTCTACTAAAACACACACACACACACACACACACACACACACACACACATACACAACACTGTTCTCACCTCTATCTCAGCATAGCACTGACCAGCACTGACATGGCCTCCGTCCTCCACCATGTACTTGATGAGTTTCCCAGCGGAGGGCGAGCGCAGCAGCGTTGGGTCGTTCTCCTTCTCAAACACACATGTTTTGTTATCGATGGTGATGCGGTACCTGCAGAGACAGGGGAGTAGGACACACAGCAGGGGCCGTGCTGCTCAGAGGTTTCTGTCGCTCAGCCAGTCAGATTTACAGTATGCAAGGTGCTAGGTGTGTGTTTACACTCTGATTTTAAGTCAGCCAGGAAAAAGTCACACACACACACACACACACACACACACACACACACACACACACACACACTTGCTGTAATCCTGTTAAGCACTCGGGCCAGCGTGAATCAGAAGGATGCAATATCAGCTGGAGTCTATCAAATATATCAAAGATTCCAAATGGAATGCATACCTTTTCCCAACAAAACATGTTTACCTATTTTTGGGCATTTCAAAAATATATTTTTCAAAATACACACACACTTTTACAAGTTTAAAGCAAATTTTTATGGCAGTCTTCAACTCATGGTAGCTCTGTGAGCTTGTCCACCTTCTTCCTGTAGGTGCTGTGAGTGTGTGTGTGTGTATGTGTTTGTCTTTCTCTCGGTCTCTGTTTGTCTTTCTCTCTATCTCTGCTCCTTCGTGTGCATGGCATGTGCGTGTATATTTGTTTGTCTGTACCTGTCCACCTCTCCCTCATGTAGGTGGTGTGTCTGTGTGTGTGTCTTTACTGTGTATGTGTGCCTGTGTGTATGTGTGTGTCCTTACCTGTCCACCCTCTCCTTCGTGTATGTGGTGTGTGTGTGTGTGTGTGTCTTTACTGTGTATGTGTGCCTGTGTGTGTGTGTGTTTTCTTACCTGTCCACCCTCTCCTTCGTGTATGTGGTGTGTGTGTGTGTGTGTGTGTCTTTACCTGTCCACCTCCTCCTTCATGTAGGTGGTGTAGCTGGAGCCATCGTATGAGAGCAGCAGGCCTCCATCACTGAGCCTGTGTACGTCCACCTCTACACACGAGCCGTTCATCAGCACCACATAGGAGCTGGAGGACTGGCGGGTCACCTTTAGCACGTACTTGGAGCCCTCGTAGATCAGCTCCACATCCACCGTATTCAACAGTGTGTGTGCGGGAAGAACCTGACCCCTGAGAACAGCAAGAGAAGGAGGAAAACACACACACACACACACACACACACACAGTAAACAAATATATAAGCACTTATGCACTCATATAAACACTCACTGAAGTCCTTACTGAAAATGACTGCCAATTATATTAAGACATACCGAATAACGAATGACTGGTATGCATTAGAAACAATCATATAAGAAATAAGGATATTTCTATATTGCAAAGGCTTGTGGGTATAGTGGGTGATTGTCTGTCCCCTTATTGCCTTGCTAACAGACTGGCTCAAGAGGGCAATTCAGGAAATACACGTAAATAAACCCAGCGGTTCCCAGCCGACCATATTCACTAACATTAAGGTAAATGCCCTTTTCCAATCTTGCTGGTTGGAAAATAGGGGAATAAAATAATCATTACATTTAAATCAAGAGCAGCAGGGGTTAATGCAGGCCCTACGTACCTCTCCAGAGAATGCAGGAAGTCTGAGACGCTGTTCTTCAGGCTGGAGTCAGCCACATGGAGGGCTCCACTCACCACGCCCAGCATTGTGTCAGGACGCTCAGCCTGCCCACACATAATCACACACACACACACACGTGCAAACACGTGCAAACACACACACAAACGCATACTTAAGGGGTTATACTTTCTCACAAAGGCATTAAACGCCAAGTGTGTACGAATGCTGCTACTGTACACAAATTATTTTGCCAAAGTATAAGACAAAGTATCACAAGTAACAAACAACTGTCATATATGGACATTTATTGGCACATGCACACAGGCACATTGAGACACACACACACAAAATAGTAAAATAATAACGTTGTCTGTCACCTGCATCTTCTCAGATATGAGCCTATCCAACCAGCCTGTGTCAATTCGGTTCTTCTGGAAGGTGTCAGTTTCCAGTAGTTTGATGAGGTACTCCACTGTAGTCCGGAAGTCTCCACGGATAGACAGCTCCTTCAGGGCCACCACCATGTTCCTAAGAAGTACACAACAGTCAAGAACACAATAGTCAAGATAAGTCTTGGAAGCTGGATGAGTTGGAAAATGTATTGGTAACATAGGAAAACCATTTCTTATTAATGTGCATAGTGCCATAAAGCTCAACAAATTCAAAGCAAGATTATTGTGAGGGTGCATTGAACTGTTTGATGCATGCATGTCAAGAATAACTGCACAAATATATTAGTATTTTAATTTGAAAGTTATAAATTGTTATCCAGACTATCCAGCTCTGGTAGATCTGGTTGTACGTACGAGATGGCCTCTTCTCGATTCTCTCCCCAAGAGAAGCAGTGGCCAAACTGTGAGTCTGCAAACTCGTGCAGCCCCCCTGTTGCTGCTACGCTGAAATAGCCCCACACGTTGTTACTGCTGCGGAAGTTCAGCTCCTGCACCGTCCCGGAGCTGGGCTTGAACCCCTGCAAGAGACACACATCAAAAGCCATTTAGACCTTAAAGGCCTCCAGGAAAGGTCATGAAAGGAGATGGACATGAATTAAGAGCAGAATCCAGAGACCCTGGAATCGAGAATCCTACTCCTGCTCACCTCGTCAGGGTTCTCGCTGGTGATCCGCGTGGCGATGACGTGGCCACGGGGGCAGGGCAGAGAGGACAAGCTTTCAAAGTCGATGGGGGAGTCACCCCAGGGCTGCATTCCGTACATCATGCGTATGTCCTTGATCCGGTGCAGGGGGATGCCCATGGCAATCTGCTTAGTGCAAACAAAAAAACAAAAACAAAAGGTGACAACAAGGTGACTGTGATCCATGTTATGATTTATATCCCCTTGAAGATACTGTATTCATAGTCTCTCTCATTCTGTCAAAGCAACTCTTCTACATTACAGTGACATTTGCCAGCTAGTGTAGGGCCTGTTGACAGAGGTGGGCGATCACAGAGGCACAACATCTACCCCCCCTGAAACAGCATTCAGGCATTTGGAAATGAGATTCACTCTCCCCTCCAGCATGTTAATGTCGTTAATCCTGGGATTACGGGGAAAAATTTCAAGGTGCAATTACATCACCTCACCGTGTATGGGAAAGGATCAGCAGAATTATAGTAGATTTAGTATGGCTCTTCAGCATAATCCTGTCATATTCATTAACAGGTCAGGTGGTCCGAACGCTATGCCATCTAATTAAAAAAGGCATGATGCATCGGGGCTATAGAACTATTACAAATGACGATTCTTCAAGGACTGGCCGTGGACAAATCCACATGGTGCAGTCACATGGCACCGACGTGTCACACTGTTTCCCGTCCTGTCGCCCGTGCCTTCCAGACTTCGGGTTACCGTGACAACCGACCTGTCAGCATGGTGGTGCGGACGTTCCTTCTCAGGGGAAACAGTGGTACCAGATGCTCACTTAGATTGTCCTCCACTTTAACCCCCCCCTTTCAAAACACACACACACACCCTTTCAAAACACACACACACACAGACACACACACATAAAAAAAAAGAGGGGGGGTAAACACTTGCCTGAAGCTGAGCAGCAGGCAGGTTGACGTCGGCGACCATCTCAGTGCAGGGGTGCTCCACTTGCAAGCGCGGGTTGAGCTCCAGGAAGTAAAAGCTGCCGTCTTGGCCATAGAGGTACTCCACTGTGCCGGCACTTACATACCCCACCATCTTGGCCAATGTCACGGCACACTGATAGACAAAACAGATGCCACAGTCTTCTAACAACCATAAACATTCAGAAAATAATTAAATAAAAAAGAAGCTTTTTTGTAGGGCTATCAGACTGAGTGCCTCCAGCCCTTTATATGAAACCATTTGTTCTGTAAACGTTTTTCATTGTAAACATTGTAAATCTGATGGATGGCCTGATTCAGAGGGGCAAGTCCTTGTTTTGTTAGACTGCTTTCATTGTGAACGTGAAGTTAAACAGACGGATGGGTCAGTAAAGCAAGCCTATACCCTCTCCATGTGTTCAAAAACATCTGATGTAGCAATGGTGGCTGGAGCCTCCTCAATGATCTTCTGGTGTCTGCGCTGGACGGAGCAGTCGCGGCCGAAGAGTGAGATGGCATTGCCATACCGATCCGCCAAAAGCTGCACCTCCAGATGCCGAGACTGTTTGGCCAACTGCATGACAAAGATGGGCGAACCTGGGACTTCGGTCTGGACCTAAGTGTGTGGCAGGGAAAACATACACAAGGACAGTCAGCTGCTTTGACAAATGTAAAGTGCAAGAGTGGAAAAGTGGAATCAAGCATAGCTAATTTTTATTCTTTAATGTGATTTATTAGTATTGAATATGTATGTGCCCAAAAATAGGCAGGTGTTTTTTGACCCATCTTCCATGGCATGCACAGGGCAATTATGAAAGTCAGGGCCAGGGTAATCCATTCCACTCCATAAATAAGTACAAGATAGTTCTTCTGATGTGTTTGGCACACCCAGAAGAACCCATACCTGTCTGAAGAGGTTGGGGAAGTCCTCGGCACTGGTGACTTTGCGGATGCCTTTGCCTCCACCACCTTCAGAGGCCTTGATCATCAGAGGGTAGCCGACTGTCTCTGCAGACTGAGGGGAGCAACGGGCAGGAGAGGATTGAGAAACTGTTCAAAAGTATTCTCTGTTATGCAAGACCAATTAAACAACCCAGAAACGCTTTGTCATTAGAGGTCTCTGTTATAACTAACCTTCAAGGCTTCCTCAACATCCCGAACACAAGCCTGCTCATAAAGATCAGGAGGAACACTGATGACCTTGTTCTTCTGGTCATTTTCTGACCACTCCACAGTCAAACCTGTGATTATAGTGAGGGGAACAGGGGCGTTACAGTTAGTGGTGTGTAAACACAACTAACATCTCAGCTAGTGTGTGTTGACAAGCTTTCTATCAAGGTGCGGTCAAACCTGTTCCACTCCATGGGAGAGTCGGGATGCCAGCGGTCTGTGCGACTATGGATGAAGCAATCTTATCTCCCAGTGCCCACATGGCCTGACTGGGAGGACCTGAACGACAGCAGGAAGTACCATTAGTAATTTGAAAGTATCCCTACAAGTTTATATGGAAGTACAAGATGTCTGCACAGACACAAAGGCACTGTCTATAATCTCACCCATGAAGGCAATGTCATTCTTGCTGAGCAGCTCTGGGAGTTTGGGATTCTCTGACGCGTGACCCCAGCCAGCCCAAACAGCCTAGGACGAGGCACAAAGTTCACTTAGCATCAGCTAAAACAGCAACACACTATATGTTTCCAGATGCTTCCGTGTGTGGATATTCACCTGGACAGGTATACGCTTTGCTATGTCCAATATGAGCTCCACGTTGGCATAATTGTTGTTATTTGGCCCTCCAGGCACAGGTACATAGTGGTCAGCCATCCTGATGTATTCTGCACACAATCACACAAATGTCTAACAGTAAGAAAACACACACACACACACACACACACACACACACACACACACACACACACACACACACTACTAATTCCCTATCTAAGGATTATAATCACATCAAAATAGCCAATTAAAACATCTCATACAAAGTTACACATAAAGATGGCAGTGAATTCTTACCAGAAGACTCTTTGTCAGAGCTAGGAGATAACCATGTATTGATCCCTATTCTTACAAGCACAGACGTCTAAGGCAAGATCATGCTTTCCATGAGACTTGATAGTTTCTTTCACCCTCTCATGCCCTCACCAGCATTAGCCTTCAGATCCTCCGGGGTAACCATGACAACAAATCGGATGGCACGTTCATTCCGGAACATTTCGTAGGACCATCGGCGGATCGAACGCATGCACTTGACGGCTGCAATCCCATTGTTGGCAATGAGCACCTGAAATTGTACACAAGAAATCAATGACAAGGCTTACCATCACATTAACTAACCACATAAGCTGCCAACAAACAGCAGACAAAGTGAAAAGGGAGAATAAAGACCTATGAGGCTTAGTGCGCTAAAGTGACCTCAACCCTCAGAATCCCACACTGTGGTATTCTCTCCCTGTCTCTGTCTCTCGCCCTGGCCTTGCCTTTTCAATGACTTTGTTGCCTCCAAAACGTGTGACAAACTCGGCAGGAGAGGCCACGGTGAAGTCTCTTTGCAGGTCCATTCTCTGGCGGTCCCTGCCCAGCTTGACCAGATGCAGACCTGTCATGCCTTGCCTAGGGAGAGTGGGAACAAACACATTTAGTAGATGTAGACACACACACAAACAAAAAAAAAAACACACACACACACACACACACACACACACACGGCAAGAGAAAGCAATGGGATTCTGTTTAGGGGTCAACAGCACCATTCCAAATTTAATACAAAAAAGATAACAAAAGTTAAGTGTTAGTATGGGTGTGGCACTACACAGACTGTTGAAACACAAACAGCAAAATGGAGAAACAGTGACAGTCCCATTGAAAAGGTTTAATTATTCTAATCACAATCTAAATGCGCTTGTTTGTTTAATCATTCAAAAAAAAGTTAGACGTTTCACTCTCTAATTTACCATTCTGAAGAATCATACGAAGCTTCAGGAAGTGAGCCTGCCTCTTGTGTCTCCATTATAACATCAGCATCTCATGAGCATGCCTGAGAGAAACTTACTACTGCCTTCTTTCTGTCTTTCTTTTTTACACCCCTCCTTCTCATGGACTCAATGAACCAGTGACATTGCAGAGATTCACAGAGAAGGCAGGCAACCCCACATCTGTAAGAGGGTGGAACCTAAACCACTTCTCCTGTTTGGCCAGATGCCTTGACTAGCCCAAGAAGCCTTGCATTGCATTGCAAAGACATGGCTGGCAGAAGCAGGTGAGCAAGTAAGACCAGATTGCCAGGTCAATGGTGGTGATGACGCGAGACTGTCGAAAGCAGGGACTTACTCGTTTGTTTTTGAGTCTTACTAGACTAGTGGTTCCCAAACTTAAAACCGTTGCAAATCCCCTGTGACACTCTGAGGCCTACCACATACCTGCATCATAGACTGCTTGCTTTAAGAATTTGTTTGCATAAATATACAAAGTGTAGAAGGAATTGGGTTGTATTGGGGATAGTCTGAGTGTAAGATCTTTTTCTATGTTATCTTTACACTGGTGAGAGCTGAGAACTCGCCAGAATAGATCCAACCCATACCCTAGTTCGACTGTACCAGACAAACTATGCCCTTTACTTTCTAACCACTTTGTGAGTGAGTGGGGTAGGCTACTATGTGATTGGATCTATGTAATCAGGTCGGGAGGCCATAAGGAACTGGATCTGCACATGTTATTGCTGTCTGCATCAGTTCTGTAAAATCCCTGAGTTTTCTGCAATTAAATATATTGCAGAATCTATCTCCTCTGCTGACAGTGGGTGGTGAGGAACATGGTGGTGAGGAATGACTGAGTAAAAAGTACATATTGAAGGATGTTAATACAGACACTCCATAATTTAAAAACAGCACATCTAAGACACAGGTATAGGATGTAGCATAAAAAGCATTAAGCCATTTGAACAAAAAGAACAACTAAATTAGAACTAACCACTTACACACACCTTGCGTTTGGCAAGGGCCATTCCATGGTTTCAAAGCCAAGTTCAGACAAACTGTCAGAGCTGTTTGAAGATGGTGACAAGGACCTTTCTCTCATTTCCACCTGTGTCTCTGCTGGGCCTGTGGTTTCATCCTTAAGCACTTCCTCTGGAGTATGCTCAGGACCCAACTCAAGGCTGTCAGATGTCCCCTGGTTGCTCACTTGCTCTGCCATAGCTGGAGAGGTCCGAACTACTCCAGACACTAAGAAAAAAGTTTAGACTAAGTTTTGTCACTCACGGGTATGATGGGAACTGGACTTGGTAATTGTTGTTGTAGAAGGATCAACTCCTGCACATTGTCTTCAGTCTCTCCAGAGCAGAGATGGCAAAGGAAGAGACTGAATCTCCTAACGTTACTTTCCCTTGTTGTAATGTTTAATAATTGCACCACAATGTTTTCACAAACCAGCTGACCGTGACCCTGTCTGGAACTGGCAGCACTATGATCACACAAGAACTTTTTGCACAATGTCCGAGCATGACCAGGTCATGAATATTGCACGTTATTGGTAGCCTATTTGCCCTCTCAATAGCTCCGCTCGATGATTTCAGACTTTTCTACAGTTGCTACTCATCTAACGTTAGTCATTTATTAGTGACCGTCTGATCTGCTGTTAATTGTTACGTCCAAAGTGATTTCTTTCTACATACAGTAAGGCTTAAGCCACCTATTGCAAGCTTATCGTGCATGGACAGAAAAAGAGCTGGCAGGCTCTGGCAGTCTGTTATGAAATAGTAAACATGTCCAGCTACACGTGCCTAGCCCTGTTGTGTCACAGTGTGTATTCGCCTTTGGGAACTCAGCTGTAGGTCTTGTCCGGGCACCGTATTTCAAAAGCGTTTTAGTTTAGTAAAGCCAGTAAACAACTGTTAATTTAGCCGCATTTAAACCTCCATGCAAAGATCTAGAGGCAACGTATGCGAGAGGGCGACTCCCCTTACCGATTTTTTGTCGACGGTCCGTTTTGTTTGAATGAAACCAGACAATAAGGCATTAGATTTTTACGGGAACTTTACAAAAAAGTATTGTGCAGCCATTACAACTGCATCACGCACAGTTCCATATGTGTTGTGGGAGGTGTTTTAAACCTTGACCCTCCTACAGCTTCTTATGACAGTACACCTTCTATAATATGTAAACTGATTGGGCAAGAGCTCGGGGATTGGAACAGTGTGTCAGACTTGTGTCCTCGAACTGCGGTCAGTTGAAATTGAACAGAGATTTTCCACCAATCAGACACTTTTGAAATTATCCAGTTAGAGAGCAAACTTCAAAAATACTCTAAACCAGACATTCACTATGTGGCAATCGAATTGCATTGTGCAAACTTGAAAAAAATGAGCCGTGGGAACACAACTGGGGTAGTCTATTGTTAATATTTTATATGACTGTACAAACTACAGTTTAATAGGCCCTAAAAATCATCAATAATTGGCTCAAGGATGGATTACTCCATGAAAGTTTATACTAAATTGTAAGGCCACCTATTCTAGTTTGCACGAGACTAAAAGTAGCGATAATTTGATGGAGTCTACTATTTAAATTAAATATAGGCTTCCGTAGCCAGAAATTTAAAACAATAACTAATTTTTAAAAAAATCCAAGTCAGGTAATTTGCAATTGGTCGAATAATGCCTGACGCTTACGTTACGTGCCCTTCGATTGGTTCATGCAATTTCCAATCAGGGCGGGAATTTGTGTTGTTAAACTACTCGGCCGTGTGTTATCAAACTCGCGGACAATTATGGCATATTTAGAGTGTGATATTATTTAAGCTCTCTACATTATTCCCTTCACATTTACAAAGGTAAACAGACTGTCGTACAAGTGTGCATATTTTTCAAAACAATCATCTTCAATGCTGCTAGCCTACGTGACGTTTGGCATTTGTCCTTGTGTTGGCTAACCAACAGCGTTAGCTTACCTGAATTAGCCTTTACGGTCTATGGAAAACTCATTGGCAAAAGTATTGATCGCTATCTGTCTTGTAGCTAGTTAAACTGCACGTGCTTACCTTAGGAGTGAAGGCAGCGGATAATACTGCGTTAAACGACGATATACCTAAAACTGATGTCATGTAGGGTACATACACGTTGATAACTTAGACAGTATTTTTGCTAAATTAGTGTTGTTGTTAGGTTACACGTAGATCTTTTGTTACCTAATTCCATATATCAACTTTAACGTGATCTAATGAACATGTTTGCAAATATGTGATCTCATGGTCGTGTCTGACGTTAGCTACAGTGTCCAGGAGGGTGCAGACCAGGCTGTGGCCTGAAGTAGCCGAACTTTATTGACTAAAGATTACTGACAGGACATGCTTGTCCCTCATGTGACCCTGAATATATCTAGGTAGAGCAGCCAGACGCCCATTGAATAGATGACAGTTAATGACCTGTGGAATCTGTAATGCGTGTGTTAATCTGTGTCAACTGCAACCGGATTGTCACTTTCCCCAATTATCCCAAATGTATAGGTATCTCGACGTATTTCCACATAAGTTATAGCATATGTTTTCCCAACACTTTAACTTCACGGCAACCATTGTACTAGATACTTGGCCGGGTGTTCATAATAAGAGAATATAATATGCATAGTACTAAGATGGGGGAAATTGGTCAGTAACAGTTTGTAATCTTTACACAATGGTGTTTTATGTCAGGGCAGTCATGGCAACTTCATCTGCTGTGGAGTACACCATAGGTGGGGTGAAAATTAATTTTCCCTGCAAGGCCTATCCATCCCAGCTGGCCATGATGAACTCGGTGAGTGTGCATACCATACTATAAACGTGACATACAGAGCTGTCAACTGCTTTAACTTATTTAAGGGGTGTCAAAGGTAAAAGAGTTGTTTCACCACAAGCTTGTCCCTAGAATCTCTACTTTAGCTGTACCTTTTCTACTAATTGTGCTCTGATTGTAACTTTCCTCTCAGATTGTACGTGGTTTGAACCATAGCCAGCACTGTCTCCTGGAGAGTCCAACTGGGAGTGGGAAGAGTCTGGCCTTGCTGTGCTCAGCTCTGGCCTGGCAGAAGGCACAGTTTGGTAGGCATCCACTAACCACTTAAGTGAAACCACTTAAGTGAAAGCCAAGCAACCGTTTCCAGCAATCTACCAGTTTTTGCAGCATGCTTTGTACACAATGTTGTTTGATATCTTCAAATGCACTGTAATGGTACATGGCATTTTAATGGTATAATGTATTTTAAGGGATGGTGTGTGCTCATGTCATAGTGGGAATGATATGACCAGGCATGTCATTCCCATTGTCTTTACATGTTATGCACTTGAATGGAATGATGTCCTCACACCCTGCTACCCTGCCTTAATGTAAGAAGCATGACATAATTAACTGTCACCAAATTATGTAAAGAAAGTATAGTACATTTGATCTGTCATGAGCAGGCACTTTAATCTAAAGCAACACAGACTTCCCAATGTGGGGTTTGGCAATTGAACCCGGGTCACCCAATTGTTATTTGAGCAACGTAGCCGCTGCTCCAACACACCTGCTTATCATGTTAACATAATTTTAGCAGTGCCAGTTGCCCAGTTAGAGCCTCAAATTCTTCAGGCTACATTCAGCAGGTTACGTTGTTGTTAAAACAAGAGGCACATTCAGATTTGCAGACATTTGGAAAGTTTTCTGCCTGCGTTTATGTTTCTGTAAACATTTGTGTACATGCTTGAAAACAGTTGAGGGGGGTAGTTCTAAGCTATCATAAGAGCGAGCTGAATTGATGTGCTACACAGGTGATGGTTCAGTTTGCTTGCTTATAAATTTTCTTTACATTTCCAGTCCATTGTTGTAAAGTGTTTGTTTATTAATCTGTTGTGTGTTCACAGCTAAGGTGGAGAAGAACAGTGGAAGCTCCTCTGAAGATTGCAAGAAGGCAGACGTAACCACACCTTGCCAGTGTGCCTGTCATAGCAGGTCAAGGAGGACTACATCTCCCAGCAGCACATCACCAGCTAACCGGGTTATAGTGGATCTCACGGGCCCAGACACAGAAGTTGCCTCATGTAGTTCTCATTCAGCAGAGAAAGGTACTGTGGCCAAATGATGTGGGTGTTGAAAGAAACATTCAACTTGCTATAAGTGAATAAATATCTCTGCATACCGTAGAGTCCTAATGTGGCTGAATGAGTGCTTCGTTCAAAAGATCGTGGTTAGATTCATAATTCTGTGTTCAGGTTCTTTTTCAGTTGAGCATATGATCCCATTATTGGCAGTTTGGATAATTGCGTGGTTCCATTTCTGTATCTCAGAGAAGGAAAACCAGAGGAAGAAAGCATCACTTGCCTCTAAGCTCTCCAACAAGCTGCAAGATTCCCTTAACACCAGTGAGGACAAAGATGATGACTTCCAGTCCGATAAAAAACGTCTTCGCACTCCAGCTCTAGACCCGCGGGTAAGAAGTACACTAAAGCAAACACAGCTATCATGTTTGTTGCAGATCGTGCTGAGTTCTACTTTTTGCTTAAGACGCTCTGCTAGGTAGCACTGACAGACACTGTCAGGAGGAGTTCTACTCTCCACAAATAAAATCTTGTTTGTGGTGAAGTGATTCATTTGCCACTGATGGCTGCTGATTGTCATGTGACAGGGCTAAAATTGACATCCCTCTGTTCTTCTGTAAACATGTGCTCTGCTTGCTCCATAGAGAGAAATCTGAAATGACCATGGAGAATGTGACAAGTAGTTTTGTCCTGTTGGAGCAATAATGTCCAAATTATAATCATGTAATGATATTAGAGATTGCTCATTTATTCTCAGTTTGAAATATTTTTTCTTTGTCTGTTTTGCCAGTATAGATTCATTAAGTTGTTTTGGAAGTTGATGGTGGCATGTTTCGGTCTAATAAAAATAGAGGTTGTGTATATATCCATTAACTGAATGCTATCATACATTCCATTAAATAGCGTTATGCGGTCCCACAAAATGTGAGAAAAAAATTTAATCAGTCATGTTGAATTGTCTAAAACTGTCCGGTAAATACCTGTCTTAAATGGCCTTGAGTAGCCCTTGTTTACTCATCCAGTTTCTTGTGTGTCTATAGAGCAGTAAACGGAGGTGCGTGGACCGTGGCGCGGAGCGTGGGGTGATCTTCATTGATGACGATGCTGAGGCAGAGACTCCGATGCCCGGGCCCCAGAGCTGGACCATGGAGCTGAGCACCCAGGCCCAAACACATGGGGCTCTGCCTTCTCCCGAGTGCTGTGTGAGTACCCTAGCCACGAAGTAAACACAGGAAGAGAGGGAGAGGCTGAGAGGCTTTATTACATAAATTAAATTTATTTGTATGGACTATATTGTTGATTGCTAAATTATTGGAATGTTAGATGCATTAAAAATGGTCACAACAGTGGTAGTTTTTGCTTGGCTTGTTGAGTGAAAAAATGTCCAGTAGATGGCAGCAGAGTCCACACTTTTGTTTCTCCAAATAGGCTTGCATGATGTGCATATGCTAGACAAAAGACAAACAAAATAGAATATTGTGTCCAAATGACATATTGACATGACTGTCATATTATCATGACTATGTTATTTAAAAGTTATTAACTTTATACCATGTTTATACGTACAAGCTTTCAGTGTGTTAGCTTTCAGCAAACAAAGACACACTTAGAAATGGAGCATAAAAGAATCTAAAGGCATTTCAGGCTTCTCATTAATCTGCTGCAGAATGTTTGAATGATTGTGCTTCTAAGTCAGCCAAGATGGCAACGATGGCAGTAACACATCATATCATACCTGTGGAAAACGAGTCTGGACCCGCCCCCACTTCGCCTGAGGCTCAATCAGACGCACTGTAACAAACACCCCCAGGTATGGAGGGGAGGCCGCGCTGAAAGGAATCTGTGTCAATGTGCTCGCCCCATCACACAGGAGAACATATTGCTTACAACAGCCACAAAAGGAACCCACAGTGACTAGTGTTACACGTTCCTGTGGATTGGCAGACTGTTACAAAAGGGTTGGTGGGGTGGTAGTTTCTAGCAGGTCGAACGGGATGAGTGTGTGTTTGTGTCGGGGGGGGCTTTGCTGGCTGCGGAGAGGTGGTGGAAAAAGAGAAAAGGGGAAAAAAAGGAACGAGGGAGATGGAAGGTGAGAGAGACAGAGAGAAAGAGTGAGAAGGCGAGCGGGTCGGCCTCGGGTTTCACTCTCTCACCCGACACCGCGTCTCCTTCCCGCCGAGCGCTGACTGACATCTTCAATGGGTCCTTTGAAGCGAGCTCCAGTTTAATTAAGAGGTTTGCCTTGCTTCGCAGTGATCTGTGAAAGCCTGGGATAAATATTGAATGGAACTTCACCCACTAGTGACCGCGCTCAGGGGGACAAACAGGTGCTCTATGGGATTGAGAAGGGTCTTTTTGGGGGGCAGGCAAAGGGTGGGAGGAGGGGGGGGGTCCTCTGTGGAGCTCCAGAGGTCTTTGGGGGCAACCATGGAAGAAAGGCCAAGAGGCTACTCAGCCCCTTTGCCCCCCTCCATCCCTTGGGAAGCACATTCAGCAGGTAGAGGAGTGAGGAGGCGAGCTGGAGCCCAGCTGCGACAGTGTGAGATTTCACTCTCTTTCTGTCGCGTCCTGGAGACCGGTGCCAGGCTTTCAGAGGCCCCTCTGCACACACCTCTCTCGCCTGCCTGCCAACCCCGGCCATTGAAAGCCAAGCCTTTTGTTGGCGCTGAGATCCGAGAAGCCACTTGGCCGCCTTCACCACCACCACCATCAATGGCACCCCCGTATCCCTGTGGCGCGCCACCGGAGCCGGCTCACGGCTGGTGACGGCCCAGTTGCGACGCAACCCAACGCAGGGCCTGCTCTCGCCACACCTCGGCTGCGTGAAAAAACACGTTTCTCACAGCCACACCGGCACTCTCGGCTGTCCGGAGGGCCCTTGTCTCTGTGTATGTGTGCGCCCCCGTCTGTGTGTGTGTGTGTGTATGTGTGTGTTTGCGCACCCAGCCCAGCCAGAGGGGAAACACTGATCCTACTATGCCCCCCTCTCACACACAAACACACACACACACCTCTCCAGAATGAGAGAGTAAGAGGAATAGAGAACCTGGCATCGGCCCTTGCAGTGTTGCTATCTCGGCACATCTATACCTTTTAAGAGAAACTAATATGGGGGCCGCCTTTAAGATGTCTAGAAGACGTGGATGGACGGTGATCTGGCAGGTCCCATGGAGCTCCACTGGCCCCCTTCATTCAGCATGGCGGCCTGACACGTTAAGGCTGACACTCCCGCACAAAGCCCCCCACTGTTGTGTCCCTCATGAAATCTGATTGAAGTGGCTGCTGCTGTGTGTGATATGGAGTTTAGGGCATAGATGGAGGAGGACGCGGGGGGGCAAAAGAATGCTGTGTTCAGTGGAGGATGTGTTGAGGGGGACGGGGCCGGCCAGCGGCATCCGTTATCTGCATTCCAGGGGTGTCTCCTGGCCGCTTCGGAGGGGCGCGGGGAGAAGGACGGCGGGGGCCCGAAACGGTGGCAGGGAACGCGTAAGCGGATAGCCTTGTGTCAGCTGTTTCCTGCACCGCCGCTGACAAGGGCCTCCATTCACAAGCCGAGCCGTTCTCTCCCCCATCATCGCCACGCTGCTCCGCACCGTCGCCCACCCTCCACCCTCCCACCTCTCCGATGAATAAGTAATTATTCGCCACAGAAGGCAGGATATTTGGACCGGGCTATTTAATGTGGCAGCAGCAGGTAAGGTGATCCATCTTTTTCTGTCCCTTTTTTTTTTTTGGGTGTGTAACTCTTCCACAGTGGCCGTAACCCTAACCTCTCTCTCCCTCTCTCTCTTCAGCGGTCTCTGTTTATTTGGCAAGTCAACACTGCCTTTATCCTCCTTAGGCACATCACAACGACCCAGACAAAGAAAAATTATTCAAAGAAAGACAGAGAGAGTGAAAGCATGCGATCAGCTTAGCTTCTTATCGCACATTGTAATATTTAATGGTGAACAACGGCTGAGAAGTTCGGGTAACCAGAGCCCCCTCTTTCTCAGAGAAGGCTAAGAGACAGCTTGATCCCCGGTATTGAGGTATAACACATGCCCCTGACTCAGCCGATTGTTTATAAGGGCTAATCTTGCTGCTGCGACTTCGCCCTGAGAAGGGGTGAAAAAAAGAGCAACAGGCTGAGGGTGTCAATGGTTTGTTATTATTGCGCTGACTGAAGCAGCACTAAGCCTGGCGAGGCTTTTCAGCAGGCGCCAATTAGATTAATCAGCAGGCGATCGGTTTTCACGACTGTGAAATTATAACAGCACAATGAACGGCACGCAGCATTACAAAAACGACGTAAGTGCAACACAAAAAAAGCAGAGAAATAAGTCAGTTCATTTTATTGTTTTGCTCTGCAAAATAATATCACTTTTATACCACCACCGGTATACGTCTAATGTCAAGTAAATGAGCGCACTTTTACAAAACATCCAAGACATATTTTTTTCCCCTCGGAAAGGTTGTGAGAGTCTGTTGTGTGTCAGCACTAGCCAGTTCCCTGTATTGTCAGTCTTGGCACAATCTTGTTCAATGGTGTGGTGAATGCTGTCATAGTACTCCAGTGTGCTGTGTGTCAACAGTGTGTTTCGGGGCTGTGAAGGCAGCGTGCCCACTTGGCAGTTGGCACAGCCCTGAGCCCCAGACATGAGTGGCTGAGGTGTGTTTGTCATGCCGCTCAATGGGCAGAAAGTGGCCCACTTAAAGGCTCTCCTACAAAATGAGGGATAGGTTACAGCCCAGCCTCAGGGCACTTTCTCTGTGTGTGGGTGTGTGTGTGTGTGGGGGGGTGGGTATGTGTTTGTTTGTGTGTGTGTGTGTGAGCGAGAGAAAGAGAGAGAGAACACCATTCACCTCCACTGCAATTATGGCCAGCCAGTCAATCTTTACCCCCTAACAATGGCCACGTCTAAGCTTTCAGCCTGAGCAGAGGTCATCTGACCCGACCGCAGTGGCCATCTCTTGCCCTCTTTGTTTCTTGTTTACCTATATGTTCACCCCGCACAAAAGACCTGGCTCACAAAGCCCCAAGCCAGGTAGCCACTATAGCCCCTCCAAAGCCTCTCCACAACAGTTTGTGTGCCTTTATACCGTCTGCATCCTAAAGTCCATGTCCATGTCTTTGTGTCCCGCAGTCCCCTGTGCCCTGTGTTCTGTGTCCCTGCGCCAAGGGCGGCCCAAAAGCGGCGTGCGGCGGCGGAGGAGAGAAGGCCCGGGACAAAGAGAAGGAGAAAGGCGAGGAGAAAAAGAAGGTGCCTAAGATCTTCTTCGGCACGCGCACGCACAAGCAGATCGCGCAGGTGGCGCACGAGCTGAAGCGGACGCTGTACTCCAACACACCCATGACCATTCTGTCGAGCCGTGACCACACCTGCGTGAACCCGGACGTGGCACCACACGCCAACCGAAACGAGCGCTGCAAGGAGCTGCTGGATTCCAAAGATGTGAGTCAGTCAGGGACCTTACAAACTAAACCCAGAAAAGTGGTAATGCTAATAGTAGCTGCAGCACTGACATGGCATTGTGCTGACATCCAACAAACAAGATTAATTGATGGATTAATCCACTGACATGGCCCCCCATCCACCTCTCCATCCAGCTACACACACACACACACACACATACACACACACACACACACAGGTTTTGCACTTTTTTCTTCTTCAATCATTTTCAGGCCTTTTGTCTGCGTGTGTCTGTCAGCGTGCGGAGATCCTTAGTAGAGATGAAAGGGCAAGAGCAGAAGGGTCTCCCACACTGTGATGCCTGCAGGTCTCAGTTCACTGAGTTCACTAAAGATTCACACACAGGTCATACCACACACGACTGACTGAGATGAGCTATAGGTCAGAAATGCTTTCAGGTTCAGAGTTTGCCTATGAAAATAGACAATTAGAGATGTAAATCTTAATTGGCACTATAAAGGAACTTATTAGGAATAGCATTCTTTATCCACACAGAAGGGCGTATATCAGTGGCAGCAAAGGATGACTGCTTTCTCTTATTTTGCTCTCTTATTTTGTTCCTCACATATTTTTACCATCAGATCATATAAATCCAGGGTCTTGCCCAAATACATTCACCCTCTTCATTGTACTTGAATAGGAACTTCCCCAGCCCCCCTGGAGTATCTCATTCCCAGAGCACATCGGCCCTCATCTCTGGTTGCTCTCTCAGGTTTTTCTCTGCCAATTTGTTCTCTTGTGATCAGTACCATACAGTTGCTCTATTAGTGCCAATGGGAAAAGGGCTTGCCTAGCATGGCCAGAGAGTGACCTTTCCTTTTTCTTTAAACAAACGAAGTTAGATGTTGTCCAGCCAAAGTGTGTTGGTGGTTTGAGTTGGTAAGAGTTAGCAACCTTTTGAACTGAGATTGACCTCCACCCCTTCAAGCACTTCAGAAACAGACACCCCGTTTCCTGTAAATGCCTGGAGGACGAACGTGACACTAAACGCCAATCCTCCAGTCCTCCGATGCACTGGCTTCCCTTTTAAGCTCTCTCTCTCTTGTTCTTTTTCTCTCCGCTCTCTCGTGCTGTTTGACAAGAGGTGGAAGGGGAGGAAGACAGGTTGCCAGTGGATTAGAGCGACGCGGTAACACTAAACCCTGCAGTTTAAGTGTCTGCAAAATTAAATCCCTGTCACCCCCCCGAGCTGCGGGTGGCAATTAGAAAACGATAATGCCCACAGACACTCCCAACCTACCCCCAGACCCTGAGCTGTCACCTCATGATGAGCTTTCTGTCACTTTCTCCTCGTCTGGCAGGCGGCCTTCAAACGCACTTTGTTTGGGAGGGAGAGAGAGAGCGACTTCTTTCTTTTTTTCTGTAATCGTTTTGCGGTGGCTGAGCTTTGCCGGAGGCAGGCGGATGATCATGGCTTCCATAATAACAAACCACTCATTAGGCTGTCAGCGGAGGTGTCCCCACCACAACTGCAGCGTGTTGCACGTTTCATGACATGACACTAAAGGGCTGAGACCCGGGGAGCCGGAATATTCTGCCTCACTGAACCCAACCTCACCCCAGTTTCAACCCCCACCCTGGGGCACTAATGTGCACCCACTCCACCCAAACTCCAACCCCTATCTGACCCTACAACCCCTCTACCGCACCCATACACCCCCCACCCTTCATCCTTCATGACCTCACCACTCCACTCTACTCTGTTGCCTTTAAGCCCTCACTGACTGGAAAGTCAGACTCCTCAGCGGCCACTGTCATTACCCAGAGGTGACATGCTGTAAGGCCACTTGTGTGTGGGCGGTGGATCCACTGGCTTCACCCCACCCCTTGGTGCTGGCCGTCATCACCTCAACGAGGAGGGCGAGAGGCATTAGGGTTAATCCTGTTCTCGGCCCCTGGCTTAGCTTTTGAAACCACAGGCCTGCCTTGTGTGCAGACATCCAAAAGCAAGCTCTTAACAGAGATGAAGGCCTCAATGAGGCTTCAGGAATAGGAGCAGTCATTGATGGTGAAACATTCCAAGTATATGCGACGGCCACCTTATTGCAGTACCGTAACTTCCCAATTGTTAACTGAGGTTAATACATTGATTTAGCAAAATGTCTTCATCTATAAGGTTAATACATGGGTGAGGACTATATACAGGATTGCATTTCTTCTGATCATTCAACTTGATCTGATCTAATTGTAAGTCAATAGGTAATGTTTAGGAAGCTGAGGTTAATACAAGGGTGAGGTCAATACGTGGTTTTGTTTTTTCGTTTGCATAAAACGCAGACCTGAGGTTTATACACGGTACGGCTTATATTTGGGAAATTACTGTAGTAGTAGGTGTTCATAGGCGATATCAGCTCTGTTCATATAAAGCTGTTCATTTTGTAAACTATACCATGAAGCCAACTTGATGGTCTTTTGTGTATGTATAAATGTTTGTGTGAATACTCTGTATGAAAACTTTGTGTGTGTGTGTGCGTTGAAAGGGCCGTAGCTGCAGATACTACCACAATGTGCACAAGATGAAGGAGCAGAGTGCACTGCAGTGGGTGCATGGGCTGCACCAGGCCTGGGACATCGAGGAGCTGGTCAAGCTGGGCACCAAACTGCGGTCCTGCGCCTACTTCGCCGCCCGTGAGCTCATGCAGGACGCCCGCATTATCTTCTGCCCCTACAACTACCTGCTGGACCCCCTCATCCGCGAGAGTGTGAGTCTCAGTGGCCAGTGGTAGTCAAGAGGGTTGGGTGCGTATGAGATGAGTCCTCATAGTGTCAGAGGGGCGGGTTTATTTACTACAGTCAACACCAATAGACCATTTCAAGAGAGTTTGATCATTAGCATCATAGCTGTTCACACAAGGCTTCTTATGTTACTTCTTATGTCTTACTCCATATGTTAACATAGCAGAAGTAGTTGGGGAAGAAAATAGAAGGTTCAGGTATTGTAGGGTTTTTTTTGTTGTTTTTTGTTTGGATTTTCTCTGCCAATTTGTTCTCTTGTGATCAGTACCATACAGTTGCTCCATTAGTGCCAATGGAAAAGGGCTTGCCCAGCATGGCAACAATTATTATTATTATTTTTTTTGCGTCTATATAAAAATGTTACAAAAATAGCAATGTATAATATATAAGGATAGAATGGCATAAGTCGTGTATACGTTCGTACATGCAATGGGAGGGTCTTCTGACATGATGGGAGGTGAGGGGTAACCGTGACTTGTCTTGCGAGTTAATCTTCCAGGAATTCCTTTGCTTATGAGGGGCAGATGGCAGATTGTACACTGGTATTGTTCTTAGTAATGTATATCTCCTGCCTACTCTGCCTTGAGACAGACATGAGGTATTGAGGGATGTGTTTGATGTCCAGTAGTGTCCGGTTACCATTGGGCCTCCTCATTGTTGTACCTTTCAAAATATTTAATACAAAAACTCTTGAGTTATTAACATCAAAAGACCGTAATATAAATGGCTGTGTCTGAAAATTAGCTAGAATGGCAATAATGATTCTTTCTTCATTGGACACAAACTTTAATAACTAATTGTGATGTTTATTATGGTATGTAACAAAGGCAGTTCCAAGTTATATAAGGCCTCTGATCTCTGACCTCTGATCTACTCTAAGTGAACTTATACCTCTTTTCTTCCTCTTCATCTTTGACCTTTCCCTTCTCAGATGGACATCAGCCTGAAGGGGCAGATTGTGGTACTTGACGAGGCCCACAACATCGAGGACTGTGCCCGTGAGAGTGCCAGCTACACGCTCAACCAGAGGGAGCTGCTAAACGCCCGCGAGGAACTGGAGGGCATGGTGAAGCATGGCATCCGCCCTTCCGACCACCACCCGCTGCTGGCCTTCTGCTGCAGCCTTACCAAGTACGTAGCCGCTGATTGGTTTAAAGCGCAGCATTGATGTTCTTTATTGGTTTCTCCATCTTTGTTTCATCTCTGTTGAAAGGCAACTCAGTATTGTGCTTTTTGCAGTGCAGTGACTGCAACTTTTTGCTTTTGTTTCAGTGCTTGTAGTGATGAGATGACTTACACTACAGATATGAGATATGACACATAGGAGATATGAGGAGTGTTTGTGTGTGTGTGTGTGTGTGTGTGTGTCAGCTGGGTGCAGGAGAGCTCTGGTGCCCTAAAGGAGCGTGACTATGAGAGCTCTTGTAAGGTGTGGATGGGGAATGAGGTCCTGAGGATCTTCCACCAGATGGGCATCACTGCTGCCACCTTCAGCATGCTGCAGGTCAAACAACAACAACAACAACACTGCACTTACCTGCGACGGTCTGGAGTACTCCCAACCATAGCCCTGTTGTTCAAACTCGCCAAGTGCTTTTTGTAGGAAGAGGAATGGGAGAATTTAATACAGTGTAGACCAAATAGCGATTAGGCAGCTAACGCTAACTGAATGGGACTAAGGACAACTGAATGGGACACTGTGGTTGAAAGTACTCCGGACTGTCGTTTTAAAAGATGTACACAGTAGTACAAGAATGAAATCACCATTCACAGGTTCTAACATTTTGTAGTTATTTTATTGTTGGAGTGAACTGTGTGGAGTGTGTGAGTATGTTTGCTAATGTTGGAATGAACTGGGCAGAGTGTGTGTGCTAATGTGGGAGTGAACTGTGCAAAGTGTGTGAGAGTGTGTTTACTAATGTAGGTGTGAACTGTGCAGAGTGTGTGAGTCTGTTTGCTAATGTTGGAGTGAACTGGGCAGTGTGTAAAGGTGTGTGTGCTAATGTTGGAGTAAACTGTGCAAAGTGTGTCAGAGTGTGTGTGCTAATGTAGGAGTGAACTGTGTAGAGTGTGTGTACTAATGTTGAAATGAACTGTGCAGAATGTGTGAGTGTGTGTACTAATGTTGAAATGAACTGTGCAGAATGTGTGAGTGTGTGTACTAATGTTGAAGTGAACTGTGCAGAAGAACCTGGCTGCAGTCCTGGAGAAGGAGGAGCGTGTGGGGCTGGTCAACGGCCGAGAAGACACTGTCACCATGCCAACCATAAGCTCCGTTACCACCTCCGTCCTCAAGAGCCTCTTCATGGTCCTCGAGTACCTCTACAGACAGGAGTGCAGGTGTGTGTGTGTGCGTGTGCGTGTGTGTGTGAGTGAGTGAGAAAGAGATAATGGGAAAAACCGAGATAAGAGACGTGTACGTGCATTCATACAAAAGTACTTCATGAAAAAAACACTGCATGAAAGAAATCATTATTATGGGGTGTCTCTTTAAAACACACCTGGCTCTTGAGTTGCCTGCAAGGTTTCATAATATCCTGTAGTCTTATTTAAATTACATATTTTATGTGTGTAATTTTATTTGTTCAGTTTTGAATCTCTAATATAGATATTATGGGGTTTATGCCGTGATGTACACCTGTAGATGGTGTCATTATAGCATTATAGCAACTAAAGCTCTGACTGCTACTGCGCGTTGTGTCTCGTGTCCTCAGGTTTGCGGAGGACTACCGGGTGGCGCTACAGCAGACCTATGCCTGGACGGTCCAGCCTGATGTGCCCGATGCCCAGGGCTTCTTCGCCAGGCCACACCGCCGCCGCAACAGTGCCCGTACCAAAACCCTCGTGCACACCCTCAGCTTCTGGTGCCTCAATCCTGCAGTGGTGAGACACACACACACACACACACACACACACACACACACAAGGTGTTCTATACAAAGGCTTTGATCGGATGCTAAATAAAAATGTTCAGCAGCTTTAATGGTTGTGAATATTAGCAGCAGCTTGTATCACATAGAGGTAATTAATGACTTCATTAAGATTAACCACAACAAGAAACCATCAGGTAAGAGTAAGCAGTATTAATGTGTGTACGTGCGTTTGTGTGTGTGTGTGTTCTGTAAGGCCTTCTCGGATCTGAGTGGCTCAGTGCGGAGCATCGTTCTGACCTCAGGCACCCTCTCCCCCATGGACTCCTTCTCCTCAGAGCTGGGCATCAGCTTCCCCATCCAGCTGGAAGCCAGTCACGTCATCGGCAGGTCCCAGGTCAGTCCTACCCAAGGAACTTTAACATATCCAGTGTAACACTAGCCTTACTTCGGTACTTTATGTTCATGTATGACAGGAATAGTCAGAGGTGCAATTGTGTGTGTTGCTGTTTATAACTGGACTATCACTGTCTGTCACAGGTGTGGGTTGGCACCATTGGCATGGGCCCCCAGGGCCGGAAGCTGTGTGCCACCTTTCAGCACGCAGAGACGTTCGCCTTCCAGGATGAGGTGGGAGCGCTGCTGCTGCACGTGTGCCAGACCATGGCCCGCGGTGTGCTCTGCTTCCTGCCCTCGTACAAGGTGGGTGACCCCCTTATTCTCGCCTTCATTCTCTCTCTCTCTCTCTTTCTCTCTCTCTCTCTCTCTCTTTCTTTTCTGTCTCTGTGCTCTCGAGATGTGTCCTGTGTTGTGCTGTGATGTGTCAGGTGTGTCTGAATCCCTGATCCCTGTATTTTGAAACATGTATTATAAACCGTTACATTCCGTCTCTGCAAGATGCGTTTTTGTCCATGTTGACACAGGACTTATAAAAAAATTATTTCAAAAACACTTGCATGGACATCTGCCCACTGTTGGAGGATCAGGTATGATTCATACACTTCAAGATGTAGTAAACAAGACACAAGCCATGTCCACTCTGTGATGGCATGTACTGTAGAATAAAGTAAAGCGCTGGGTGGTAGTAAGGATTTAGTGGTCAGATTAAAAAGCCTTTATTAAATCCGGCCTCATTTTCACATCAGTGTCTTTTTGCATTATGCTGTCGTGTGACATTACACAGTCGTTGTTTTGGAAGCACCTTTTGTTTTGACCGTGCTCTCACAAAATGCAACAATGTACAGTTTCAGCAGTCATTCAAACACTTCCATCTCAAACAATTCACAGAAGCCCTCTCTTAGAACTGCCTCTATAAAGTACATCCAGCTGACCACAAGGGGGCCCTCAAGACCACAGTTTAATCATCATCTGCCCTGTCAGTGGAGGATGTGAAAGTTCATTCACACACACACACTGATATTGTATACATTAGAGACCTTCTCTTTTCATGTGGGTGAAATCTACTCTGGTGCTTATGCTTAAATATTTAAGCTTAATTTGTTGAATTTGTTTAGCTGTGTCCTCCACACTGTGAGTGCAGTGCAGACGGCCTGTTGTGGACACTCTTAAGCAGGTGGTTGAATACAAAGTGGCCAAACCTCAAACCCAGGCTGCTGCCCCCATTCCCCCACCCCCCGTCCTGTATTGTCTTTTTCCTAAAGAGCTCACTTATGGGTCCCCATTGATAAACACTTTGTCCCCCTTTGTTTGTTATGCTTTTGGTCATGAATAATTGATCCACAGTTCAAGAGGCTTATCGCTGGGGCTTCTCCTAGGGGTGATGACTTTCTCGTATGTCCCTTTTGTGTGTGTGTGTGTGTGTGTGTGTGTGTGTGTGTGGGTGAGAGAGAGAGACGCTGAAATCAACAAGGAGAGATGCATATGCATGCATTTTTATGTCCAGATCTGTCCTTCTCATTAGTAATTTTGTGTCTTTATAACATGCAAAGGGTGATTTCAATTACAACTTAAACTGTTCCAATAACATGGCATGTAAGCAGCCCTTGACATGGGCCAGAGCAGATGAGTTTTTTGAATTTTGTGTATAGGTCCTCCATAGTATAAGGGTAGTGCCGTGTGTGTGTGTTGTCTGTATGATCTTTTCATTATTGATGCCCATGTAAGACTCCCACATGGCGGGATTAATATTTAATCTGCCTCGCCGTCCTAAAAGCCGCCACAGATTGAGGATTAATTGGAGCCAGTGGAACGGCAGGAGCCAGAGAGTCCCGTCTGAGGTGTGTGTGTGTGTGTGTGTGTGTGTGTGTGGCGTGGGGGCAAAGTTTGGTGGAGTGAAGTAAGGTTTAGTGGGGTCTGTAGTCCCTGGACATTCTTCAGGGACCCTTGTCATGATCCGTATCGGTGGTCCACACACACACACACACAGACACACACACACACAGAGTCACTGACACTTCACAGACCCTGTAGCTGTGAGCTGAGATGGTATCTGCGATAACAGCAAGCCTCTCATACTGCTCCTCCACTCTCTAACCCACATACAACTCAAGTCAACTCAACACTCAATACCACTCCTTTGCTGAAGTCTCTTCTCCCCTCTCCCCAACTCTGTGCATTAGTGTAAGGATCGGCATACACAGGAGCAGCTCAAACTGATCTCAGAAAAGCTCACCAGGTGGCATCGCACACAACAGCTCAGCCACAGCCACAGCAGCTGGGAGAGAAAAGGAAAGGAAAGGGAGTGAGAGAGAGAGAGAGAAGGAAAAGGAGAGAGAGAGAGAGAGAGAAGGAAAAGGAGAGAGAGAGAGAGAGAGAGAGAAGGAAAAGGAGAGAGAGAGAGAGATAGAAGGAAAAGGAGAGAGAGAGAGAGAGAAAGGGGGGACCCTGAGACAGATGGGCCCACTGGGTATAGACAGTCATCAGACTCATTAAGGTCCTCTGGCGGGTGGCGGGCTGTGTGTGTGTGTGTGTGTGTGTGTGTGTGTGTGTGTCTATAGGTGAGGAGACTCGGGAGAAGAAACGCAAGACGCTTTTAAAGCAGATTAAGATAAAGGCCATTAGGCGGTGATGTCGCCGTGCTGTCTGCCTGTGAAGATGCGCCAGAGCTGGCGCCTGTGGCGGTGAGGGTGGTGGTGTGTGTGTGTGTGTGACACACACATTGTTTAGTGTGCTTTAGTAAGGGGCAGTTGTGTGTTGCTTATGCAGTGAGTCTGTCACACACTGTACAGACACACACATTGTTTAGTGTGCTTTAGTAAGGGGCAGTTGTGTGTTGCTTATGCAGTGAGTGTGTCGCACACTGTACAGACACACACATTGTTTAGTGTGCTTTAGTAAGGGGCAGTTGTGTGTTGCTTATGCAGTGAGTGTGTCGCACACTGTACAGACACACACAGTGTATAGACACACGGCAGCTATATCATTGGCCCTGCAGCTCGCCTCCAACTTCCTTAAGGCACTTCAGCCACTCATGCCCCTACTGTGGTGTCGTGTGTGTGTGTGTATGTGTGTGTATGTGTGTGTGTGTGTGTGTACTGGACATGTACCACATTCACTCACTGTATAGTGTCATAAGTAGAGCACTATGTTTAATTCATCACTAAGGCCCATGACCTATCAAAACATGAGTGGTAGTGGAAGAGTGGCTGTCAATTCTGAGTCACACATGTTCGCCATCATGCTGCTGAGGTACAAAATTGGCTGACATGATGTTTTAAACCGCCCTTTCATCTGTATGTTAGCCTTCACCTCTCCATTAGCTTCAGTTCTCCAATGGTAGTTGTGAGTTGTTCATCCGATTGGATCGATCCATTGTGGTATTTTATTTAATTGAATATTTCTTACCTCCTTCTGTACATTTCTCATCCTCAGACATGTGTGCGGTTGTATAACAAGTACTGTACAGCTGGAGTTGTAATGGTGTTCCTCTGAGAGCTACTAAGTGTGTGTGTGTGTGTTTACGTGTGTGAGTGGGTAATGGTTGTTTGCAGTATCTAGGCCCTTAAGTGTGTTTATCAGCGCTGGTGTCTGCTTTGAAAGCCCGGGGCCTGACCTGTTCCACTTCTCCACCAGCCACGCAGGTCGCCCTCTGCCAGGCCCCGCTACAGCTAATGGCTAATGGCTATTCTGAAGAGCTGCTTAAAGCAGAGAGGGGACCTGTGAAGAGACAGTGGAGAGGTGATGTTGCAGCGCTAGCTGTGTTTTGTGTCGCTAAAAATGTCTGTATGGAACTTAGCTAGGCCATCAGTGCTTTTTTTTTTTTTTAACTATAAAGAAGTCCAAGGAGTTATTCTCTGTCTTTCTGCCTTTTTCTACTTCCCTCCTTTTCAACTTCCTTCTGTCTTTTAGTGTGTCTGTCTGTCTTGCCAGTCCCCTGTCAGTACTGGGAATGGGAAGGGGATGTAGGCGGAGGAGGTGGTGTTTTGTGTGAGTGTGTGTGTGTGTGTGTGTGTGTGTGTTTTCGTGGCAGGTGGCCGAGGCGCCACTCTGCTCCGTCCTTGGCGTGATCGTCACCGTGATATTTGACGACTGAATTATTTACAGCTGCTTCCACACCCTTCTGCCACTACCGCCAGGTCCCACCCCAACCCCCCTCCCCCAAACACACACACACACAGATACACACACACACTCAGATACACGCACATATTTCATTAATGCAGCCGCCACCCTGGCCACCTCCATTATTTAAGGGGCTGTTTACGCAATAGAGGGGAGGGTGGAGGTGGTGGTGGGGGTGACGGAGTCTGCAGTGGTGGGGGTGGGGGGCGGAGAGCAAAGTGTTGCCACACCACCAGAGTGGCGGCAAGAGATGGAAGGAACGAGATAAAGAGTGCGGATCCAAAGTGGGGTATGAGTGGGGGGGCTGATGAGAGATGGATGAAAGAAAAAGAAGTGAGGGGGGGGGGGCGCCAGTGGCATCGCCGGGTCCCTCCGGAGTCAGAGAGGCGAGTGGAGTCACTCTGCCGTGGTGGCGTCTGAAGCAGTGTGTTGCTGAGAGAGAGGGAGAGGAGGAGGAGGAGGCGGCGGCATCAATTATTCACGTCTTGTTGTGCCTCTGCAAGTTTGCTAAATACTCCTCGCCCCTGTTTTGTTGCATCAACAGCTTCAGCGTCCCTGAGCCGTTATCTATAGCACGTGGCTGCCCAGAGAAAGAGAGAGACAAACTGAGAGAAAAGAGGGCAGTGTTTCAGGGAGCTAAACTGCACGTGTGAATGTGTAAAAGCATTTCTCGATCCCAGCACACTGTCAAGCATGTGGAACCTCTCGGCTGTCTAGCTAACCATTTTTAATGAACAATTTTTGAAACTAAACACAATATCATCAATCAGAGCCCAGGTATGATTTTGCTCCTTCACAAATCCTGATTAATTATAATATAATTAATTAATTATAGAGTTGTTTTTCTTGTGGCTTGTAAGTGGCCTACTGGTAGCCAGATTCTTTCCTGTGTGGTTCAGTGTCACTACCTGTCCTGCTGTAATGGAGAGGCCGCTGGTGCTGTGAGTCATGATCGCTGCAGCCCCCCATCACAGAGACACTCCTACGAGGAGAGCTGTGAGACTCTGGCCTGTCGCAGTAGCCATGAATAAGCCATGAAGACTCGAGCTGCTGTTGCCGCCGCTAGTGTCGACCTGCTGAGGCCAGACCTGCTGCCACCTGCTGCAGTGAGATGGACTGGATGTCCTGCCAGGCGGCCACACTCCATTGCGCACACACACGTCATCACTGTGCACACACACACTAGAGCCCCAACAAATAATTGATTAATTGAGTCATAGGTTAATTGTCATCTAGCCAATTTAGTGAATCTTTATCTTGGTACATTTTTTAATTGATTACAAGACAACAAAAGAATTTGTTACTGCCCCAAGAACACTACAGTATGTATGTATGTTCATGCATGCTTAGCCTAGTTCACCAAAATTGAAATCAAATCTGTGTAATCTGTGATCAAGAGGGTACCTAGACCCTTCACCAGGCAGAAACGTTTTTAGCTAGTAGAGATGTTTTGATTTACAAATTGAGTAACACTTCCATTTTATTTTTAATAACTGACTTTTCCGTTTAGACATTGTTTAGTGTGATTGTGTGTGTGTCTGTGTGTGTGTGTATGTGTAAATACATGCATGCGTGTGCATCTCAGGGTGGGACAGAGTCATCTCTTCCTTGTTTGCGCACCTGAGCGTCAGCCAAGTGTGCAGATTGACATTTTGTGTCTGCCGCGCCGTAGCCTGGGCCCTGTGGAGACAACAACACTGCCGTCGTCAGATAATGCCTCTAAATTAATCATGAAGGCCATGTGTTCATCTCCGCTTGCTCACACACACACACACACACACACACACACACAGACTTGCTTCAAGGCATTTCATTCCAGGACGCATGCCACATGAATAAAGTGATTTCTCTGACCTGCTGTCACAGAAGTTGCAGACAGACAGGAAACTTTTGGTCGCTCTTTTGTTTCTTAGCCAGTGCCCACTTAAGGTAATACACATGCAGAGAAGGATATTGTTGAGTTTGAAGAGAACTGTCAATAAACAAGTGACCCTACTCTTTTTTCACATTTATTTTAACAGCCTTTTTCTGATAATGACTTGATTAATTTGTCAATCAACATTAAGTGATTGAACGTTCGACAGCCAGTGAAAAAAGGGCTTTTTGTTAATATTTTTGGGAAGCAGTCGTACAGAACTCAATTGATTTATAATGCCTTTTGGCAAACTATCAAGCTAGGTTACAGTATATGTGGACCATGCACAGAGGAGGTGTTTAAGGTGGTCCATGATTGTCGCTCCAAATTGTAGCCCTGCCTCAAACAAGGGGAACAAGCAAGACAAGATTCTCGCAATGGCCTTCCCAAGCCTCCAGGGGTCTAAGGCTCTGCCGTCGGCCAGCCCATTTGCCCTTTGAAGTGCATAGGGAGCTCCACTCTGTCAAGATGAAGGATACGGAAAATGTGCGTGTAATTAAATGGGCGAATCAGCCGCGGACAGAGAGCGATGTTTGTTCGCTCGAGCCTGCCAGATAAAAGCATTAGGCTCATTCCATCTCCCAGCCTCTCCTGCCAAAGGGTCTCCTGGAGTGGCACGGGATTGTATTTCCAGTCTGACCATACACCCCCCCCCCCTCCCGCTCATCTTCCCCCAGTCTATCACCTTCCACTCTCTCTCTCTCCCACTCTCCTCTCCTCTTCTCTCCTCTCCGGTTCTCTATAAGGGCTTTACAAATTACAGCGCGGGGAATATAAACAACAAGCCGACACAAGGGGCCTTTGTACCTTTGCATGTGTCCCCGTCTTTTAAGGGGCTGGTGTTTGACGATCCGGTTACGGGCCGGTGGGTTCTGATCCGGTTACACATAGTACGCCACTCCGAGGTGAAATTAATAACCCTGCTGCTTTTCCGTGTTGTGTGAGTCGGGCCAGGGCCGGACGCGCGTCTGGAGCTGGACACGACAGGACATGGCCTATCACGTCTGTCAGCCAAGACGGGGAAGATGTCAGACTGGCTGACGTTCTTTTACCATATCTTTTCCTCTTTTTTAAGTAACATGATTCCACTAACAGTGCTGCCATGCTGCTGACCTTTCAGTCTTGGTTGTTTTGTTTGCTTTTGTTTTACCTTTGTTTGTTTGTTTGTTTGATTGGTTTGTTTTGTTTTGTGGTGTTTGGTTTTGTTCCCTTTCTTCCTCTGTTTGTCTTTTGTGCTCCATGCTCCACTTCCTCTGCATCCTCTTTGCCATGTTTGTGGTGTTTATGTCCAGTGGAGGATCAGCCCAGGATGCATAACGTAAATAATTCACACCGAGTTTGTATTGGATTGAACAGCAATTGCGGGACAAACATCTTCTCCCCCTCAACCCGCCCCCTCCCTTTCTGGTTCAGTTCAGACGAGCAAGAGGACCCTTGTTGATGTAAGCGTTGCAGCTTCTTGGAAAAAAAAAAGCGTTCGTGTTTTATTGATGCTCGCTTCCCTGCTTCTTTGTTTCTGCAGGCAACGACCTGATGAAATCTGCCCCCGCTTCATTTCACCAACGCAGCCAGTCACCTTTGTACATACACACACATGTACACACGCCTCAATTGTGCCCAGGAAATGCTCTTTTGGTGCTCAGTAGGGATGAGCCAATTAATCACGATTCACGATTAATCGCGATTCAAAACTTGCAATTAATTAATAGCGAAAGCTCTCTTTAATCGTTATGATAGCATTCATAAAAAATATATATATTACAGCTGGTAGCCGCAACTTCCAGCTAAGTGGCGCATCTCGCACGGAAAAGTACAGTTGTCTAGTTGCAGGACTGATAACATGACAAATGAGTCAGGACTATATACAATGATGAGACACAACCATCTGGCTTTATACTATATATTGTTTAAAAAGTTTGGATCAGCCCCAGACTGATAGCATTCTAGCTCTGCATTCGCCACACCATTTGCAGTGCCGGCAAGAACTTTTTTTTTTTTTGTGCTGACTGCAAGAAGAACTTCTGTTTGACCCTCTCCAACACATTTCCGAGCCAGTGAAGATTCTGGGGAATGGCAATTGAGGGCCCTGGTTATTCAAGTTTATAAAATGCGCACCACAGAGACAGAAAGTCTCAGGCTGGGCACTAGAGAGAGAGAGAGAGAGAGAAAGAGAGAAAGGGCTTTTAGATCAATGCTTCCCCCCCTGGAGATCGCCCGACTTTTCGGTTTTTGCACTAAAGACAGAGCATGCCGTGGCAGTGATTTTTATTACGGGGCCCCAGGTCTGAAGGCGCAAACATCGGTCGGGCTGTTGAGCGACGCCTCATGGGGAGAGGTGAGGTGAGATGGTGAAAGAGCAGAGCTTGTACCCAACTGTGAACTTCAGGCTCCTGCGTACTTTTGCAGAGTGCCTTTTGACCTGCTCGCACAATGGATGTTTAGATTTGGATGTTTGCTCAATGCATGTAGGCCACAACACAACAATGGTGGATTTGCTCTCGCATGTATTTATTGAGTGTATTATTGTTGTTTGTTTAGTCATAATATAATCATCAGTGAGTCATAGCTGTGCTGATCCACACAGTCATTTACAGTGAAGCTGTGTTGATCAACAGAACAGACGGGCCCTGTGTCACATCATGTTTGAAATCCCTGTGGCGTATTCATTGTTCCATTGTTTAGACTCTGGAAATGTATTGTGCATAATTCCATCCACAAGTAGCCAGCATGTTTATAATTAACAAGAATGTTTATAGTGTGTGTGTGTGTGTGTGTGTGTGTGTGTGTGTGTGTGTGTGTGTAGATGCTGGATAAGCTTCGGGACCGCTGGATCAACACTGGGCTGTGGGAGAAGCTGGAAGAGCGGAAGACTGTGATCACAGAGCCCCGTGGCGGGGGCAAAGGCGACTTTGATGAGCTGCTGCAGACCTATTATGAGGCCATCAGGCACAGTGGCCAGAGAGGTGAGGCCAGGGTCAGGTCCACACTTGGAGGAGGGGACAGGGCACAAGAACACAAAGTGGTTTGCCTAGACCCTGTTATCTGTGCCCTTAAATGAGACACAGAATAGAAAAACATTACTGTCATGGCTCTGATGAATTAGGAGAGGTTGTGTATGGCTAAAGAGCCATCATGAACATGAGGTATGGTTGTGCCTTCTTTCAGATGAAAATCTTGAACTTAGAAATGGTGAATAATGGGGGAACTAGAACAAAGCCTACGTCTTGTCAAATATCACAAAGCAATTCAGCCAAAATGACCATTTCAACACCCAGCCTAAATATAAGGTTTTAACTGGGCTTGTAAAATTGCACTTGAAGTTTATTTTTGATGAATCAAAGTTAAATGTATTAAACATCAGAGAACAAGGTACAAGACTCCATTCATCGATTCTGTGTTCCCTTGAGGAATCCAGGAATGAGCCTGGATTACTGGTGTCAAATGAAATGCCATTGCTATCAGTTGATTTCAGCTATTCTATTGTTGAAAACAAGTTAAAAGTTCAGTTTTAACATCCTTTGGTTAGCCAAACTTGCCTGTCACTGTTGGGATAGAGACTGTATAAGGTATTCTTTAAAAGATGAATGTATAACTTGGTGCATGTCAGTTCACTGTAAGTTTTTTTTGTTTGTTTTGTTTTTTTTCTGTTTTTTTTTATATAAATCTTTTTTCTTGTCTGATAATAATAATAATAATAATAATAATGATTGGTGGTTTTACCATGTAGATGGTGCTTTGCTGATAGCCGTGTGCAGAGGGAAAGTGAGTGAAGGGCTGGATTTCACTGATGACAACGCCCGAGCTGTGGTGACCATCGGTATCCCCTTCCCCAACATCAAAGATCTTCAGGTAAAGCCTAACGGGGGGGTGGGGGAGCGGGGCAGGGACACAGGGACCTGCACTCAGGCGTCCTGTGGTTCTACCCCATCTCTCCTCCACTTATAGTGTGTCTTTACCATCCTGGATGAATAAAGGTAAAAAGATGAATAAAAAATCATATCATCATCAATCGTAATATGTTTTTCTGAACTACTCCTATATGTTTACTGAGACTCCATTAGGAATGTTTAGCTCCAGAATTCAAAATTAAGACCATTGTCGTCATACAGTATTTGTCCAGACTAAGAGGGAATAAAGAACCTAAGAACCTAAACACACACAAACACTCACACTCACTCACACTCAAAAAGCACATAAGAAAACAGCTCTGTTTTTTGTGATCTGTAAGTAAACTCCAAAGTGATTTGCCCCGTCATTCCTGTCCTGAACACATAGGCCTGACCTTTTCACTAACTACCCACCCCCACCACCCTACCCCACAAGACCTCCCAAACGCCCTCTCCCCGCTCTTCACTGTACCTTGCTGTCAGAGTATGTTTAGAACCTGCTCTGTCACCAAGGGGACAAGTACGAATGGTTGACGCTTATCACCCTTCCACTCTACCACCATCCATCACTCTTCTCTCTTCCTCCATCACCACCTCCACCTCAACAAGAGCCAGTGTCTGGGGGGAGAGGCTTTGATTTTTTTTTCCTCCCCCCCCTCTCTCTTTCTCTCTCTTTCTCTACTTCCACTCCGCTGAAGCACTGGTCAGATGGCAGGGTTGTCAAGCCAGGCTGGATCATTAGGGGGCTTCTGAAGGAGGGCAGTGGATGGGTCTCTCTCTTTCTCTCTCTCTCTTGCTCCATCCCTCCCTCCTTGCCACCTTTGTTTATTCTGAGGTCAGGAGGTCATGTTGGGTGCAGGTGCCTCTGGGTACCATTGTAATGACAGTCCCACTCTCACCTCCAGGCTCTCACCCAACCCTGTACCCCCACCTACAGTATAGCAGAGCTCTCACCCAACCCTGTACCCCCACCTACAGTATAGCAGAGCTCTCATACATGAGTGTAAAAGCAGATTGGACCACCAGGAAGTAGTGATATGCTCAGAGATGCTCGGAGTGTGTGTGTGTGTGTGTGTGTGTGTGTGTGTGTGTGTAAGTGAGGGATGAGACAGTCACTCAGTGCAGTGCTGCAGGGTGAGAGAGGTTGTTTGTGCCCCAGAGGATGTCACACAGGTCAGAGACGTGACTCCATTAGCACAGAGGAGACCAAGGACACTGACACTAATGACTGCCAGAGACGGGTGACTGTCACACATACACACACACACTCTCTCATGCTGCTGCTGAAGCAGCACTTTAGGTGCAGCCCATGTAGCAACACTCTGATGGGAGTGTGAAGAGTTCCTCACAAAGTTTCTGTCACGCACACACACACACACGTACGCACAAGCTCTCACGCTCAAACATGTGCGCGTGCACGCACACACACACACATACACAAAAGTACAATTGCCCTTGTGCAGATCCCTCACTGTATTGTGACAAGTGCCTCTGATGTGGACGCCTCGACTCCCCACTTTTCAGTCAGTGGAAAATCCTTTAAACTTAAACACACAACATTGCTTTTGTGGCGTTGTTACTATGACTAAGATCAAAGGTGAACTTGAAATAGTTTCTGGGCAAAAAAGAGAGATGACAAGAGAGAAAGCCTCTTTCATTGAGACCGTGATTCGCGTGACCGTGATAAAAGTGTTAGCGAGTTGCATGTGTGTTTTTTTTTTTTTTTTAGTGCTGTTGGAGAAGCTCGTAAAAAAACTGGGAAGCAAACACTCTATCGGGAAGTAAAACAATAAAAGGGCCTTTAAAGGCTTTTAAAAGACACTCAGCGCTGATAAGGGCGATCTGGTTGCCAAATGATAGGTCTGCTGAGCATGCCAAAGCAGAGGGCCCACATGAGAGACTTTGAGGAATCTGTGCCTCTTTATTCTGTTTAAATACCATGCGTGTTGCCTTTAGCCCTGCCAGGCTTGCTTTTTTTTTAGATTAATTGATGGGCTGTGTTCTCTCTTACCACAGTGAAATGGATACTCCTGGGGACTCATGATGTGTGTGTGTGTGTGTGTGTGTGTGTGTGTGCCTGTGCATGTGTGCGCCTGTGCGTGTGTGTGCATCTGCGTGTGTGCGTGTGTGTTTGAGAATGTTTTGAATAACCGTCTCTCATCTTCATTTTCAGATGAGGGCTCTTGGATCTATTTGTAGTGTTGTTTTCTCCTGGGATTTGCATATGTATCTGCTGAACATGCTTTTAAAACTCTGTGTGTGTGTTTGTGTGCGTGCATGGGTACGTGTGTGTCCGTGCATGCGTGTGTGTGTGTGTCTTTTTTTTTAAAAAAGTCATTTGTATTTTGCTTGAAAAACATGTATTGTGCTGTACACTTGTGACACTTTTAAGTGCCATACACACACCTGCTGGTGATATTTCTTATGGAGGCCCTCATTCAAAAGCAGCCATGGGAACTCTTTGTTTTCTGACCGGGGTCTCATTGTAGGGACCCTAGAGAACAGGTGGGCCACAGGAGTGGCAGTTTCTATGCAGCAGCACACGCAAGACAGTCAGCTAACATGCACATGTGTACACACACACACACACACACACAAAACCTCTGCACAGAGCCACTCGGCCGTGAAGTATGCCTCCGGGCCAGACGTGTGTTTTTCAAGGATGAACAGGTACCGGAGAGAGAGATAGGGAGGGAGGGGGACAGACTGCAAAAGAGGCAGAATAAGGAGAGAAAGAGAGAGCCCATCTACTGACATTTGAACTAATCCCATCCATCCAGTGGCTCTCTTTGCACATTTATGGCTTTTTGGCTAGCAGCGAGAATTGGCTTTTCCACATATGCAGGCTGTCATGTTGGATGGCAGTGCGGTGCAGAGTGGCAGAGTGAAGGGCCCATCGCTGAAATGGACTCTGATGGGGTGGGGGATAGGGGGGTTATGCGGTCGAGGGGCAGGGTGGTGGGGGATGACTGGTGCGGCCGGAGGGGAGCTGGCCTTTCGCTCTGACGGCTGGATCTCACAGCAGATGCCCCCTAACCCTTCTGGTGTTAGTGAGACAGACAGCTGCCGATGCAGGCTCACCCGCTCACAAACAGCACGCACACACACACACACAAACACACATACACACAGGCATACCCCCTCCACAAACACAAACTAACTTGCCTCTTGAAGATTGCAGATTTTGTACTTGTTGTACAGACAGGGTGACAGGCTCTAAACAGATGGATTCTAAGTATTTGTCCTTAAAGGGAGCTGTTTTATGACATGCTTGTGAGTGTGTCTGTAGGTTAGTACATGCGTTTAAGATGTTAACATGCCTTTCAAAAAGAGTGTGTGTTTGCGGGACACATTGTACCTGCCATGTCCCTGTGACAGGTGTGTTGTTTCTCACTGTGTGTGTGTGTGTGTGTGTGTGTGTGTGTGTTGACCGAACGGGCACATGGTGCCTGTCAGAAGCGGTTAGTGGCTGCTCCTCAGGTCCACCCTGTCCCACCGGGGCGAGACCAGGCTGAACTTTTCGCCTGTCAATCTCCCGAAAGGTTAGCCGCTAAAACGCCGAGCGGCATGGCGAAAATTGATGGATGCCTCCATGGCATTTTGGTGGCGAGCGGGATGCCGCTCCATCTTTCTGGCCTTCACCCAGGCTGGGCGCACACACACACACATGCACACACACATACACACCCATCCCCCCACATGCACACCTCACTCCCCCCATTTCACAATGGATCAGTCACACAGGGGCAGACAAGGGTAAAACCTTTCTCAGGTTTACCCTGGGGTGTGTCATAAACATACAGATCCGCCCCTCAAATCCGCCCCACAAACACCCACACACAAAACAAACAAAAAAATCACCTTACTTTTTGCTGTGGAACGATTCACCTCATTAGTTTTCCATACCTGCTGCCTCTGCCTCTGTCAGTGAGCTTGGCATGGCAACAGCCACCAAACAACTACCAGCTTCCTGCCTATCTCCTCTCCTCTCCTCCTCTCTTCTCTCCTCTCCTCTCCTCTCCTCCTCTCTTCTCCCCTCTCCTCTCCTCTCCTTTCCTCTTCTCTCTCTTTCTCTCCTCTCCTCTCCTCCCTGTTTGTTATGGCGCTATTCACACACAGCTCTGGCTGTTTTTGGCTTTGATCCACACCAGCTACGTGCTCACTGGCCAGGAATAAAGAATCATTTGTGTTTTCTGTTGTCAGAGCACAATGTGTGTGTTTTTCTGTGTATGTGTGTGTGTGATGTTTGTTTAACTTGTTTATGCACCACACACCAAGCGTGTGTCTTTGAAGTCATGTTCTCTTTGTGTGTGTGTCTGTGTTTGTGTGTCTGTCTGCGTGCATGTGTGTGTGTTTCTTAGGTGGAGTTGAAAATGAAGTATAACGATCATCACTGTAAAGTGCGGGGCCTATTGACTGGCAGCCGCTGGTATGAGATCCAGGCCTACCGTGCTCTCAACCAGGCACTTGGCAGGTGTGTGTTTGTTTTGCACACGATGTGTGTGTCTTTAACAACATGACAGTCTTTCGTGGGGCTGTGATTTATCTGGAAGGACTGGTATTTCAGAGTTCCACACCTGACCTAGATTTCTTTCTTTCTTTCTTTCTTTCTTTTTTCAAATATCAGCTTGAAAACTGAACTCCCTGTTCATCAAGTTTGACAAATGACATGGCATGTGTGTCATCACTCTTGTGTAGTACGTAAGAACGGACAGTACGTTTCTGTCCTTTTAAAGTGCTAAAAGCCCTTTCTTCCTCATAGGTGCATCCGCCACAGGAACGACTGGGGTGCTCTTATTCTAGTGGATGATCGTTTCAGGTCCAACCCCAACAAGTACATCACAGGTAGCAAGGCTCTTCAAATCGTTGTAATAGGACTAAAGGGGTCATCTGCCTCTGGGCGGTGCAGTGGTTCAACATGGCCACTAGGTGGTGGTAGTGGTCCATTACAGGACTGATGTGGATAATGCTTTGAGTAATACATTTCAATGTGGGGGTGGGGGGGCATGTTTGTTAGACAAACACATCAATTGTGCGCACACATGCACTCATATACACGCATACACAAATGTGACAAATACCATTTATACAGGAATTCTGGCCCTTGTGTGTGTGTGTGTGTGTGTGTATGTGTGTGTGTTCACTGTACATGTGTCACAGGACTATCTAAGTGGGTGCGTCAGTTGGTCCAACACCACAACTCGTTTGGCGGCGCCATGCACTCCCTAGTTTCCTTTTCCCAGAGCCAGCAGGGGGCAGTGGAGAACCACGCACCGGCGAAGCTAGAACAAGTGCTGCCCCTCACCACCCCTTCCTTCTCTGCCCCGAGTGCCACGTTCCTGTCACCCCCGCTCAAGCCAGCGGAGCCACCCCAGCTCCCACCATGCCCCACGGAGCCGTGGAGACTGACCGCACCTCAACTTGGCAGCCTTGTGTCTACCAGCTGTGGTGAAACTGGCACAGGTACACAAGGGCAGCAGTTACCACTCATGTCAATACAGACAACTTCATGCTTCAGCCTTTATGAGACTCGTCCAGACACACACACACACACACACACTCACTCAGTCACTCAATCACTCACTCTCGTTCTCTCTCTCTCTCTCCCTCTCTCTCTCTCTGTCCCTCTGTCTCTATTGCTTTGTATTATTTTTCTGTCTTTCAGCTTCTCTGTGTGGTTAACTTCTTTATCTGCTTTCTGTTAGTCTTTCTGTCTGTCTGTTTGCTCTCTCCTTCCTCACTGTCTCCTCTTCTCTTCTATGTCCTGCACACTAGGATGCACACACTTTGGATATTTCTGGTGGTGAGGCAAATGGTGTCAACACCCCTAACCCCCTTTGCAAAACATATATAAACAGACAGACACACACACACACACCTTCAAACAGCCCAGGCTTTTCTTAAAACAAACCCTATAAATAATTTCAGTGCACTTTGGTAATTGTCAGAGCATGAAGGTGTCAAAGTGACCCTCTGTTGTTACTTCCAACAGAGAGATAGCAGTGCACTATTATTTGAAGTGTCTTTGAGTCTCACATTACCCATAGTGTCTCGTATCATTCGGTCTGTGTGTGTGTGTGTGTGTGTGTGTGTGTGTGTGTTGTGTGTGTGTCTTATTTGTGTTGCCCTCAGCTATTGGATGTGGTGGCAGGTCATGAGCTCTTTGCATAATCACAGCACCGGAAAACGTTTGCTTGGAGCTTGTGTTTTATTTATGAAGGGAGGATGTTGGTGAGACATTCCTGTAGCACGGAGCTTTGGAAGCCCTGGGATGGGATGGGGAAGTGTGTGTGTGTGTGTGTGTGTGGGTTGGGGGTTCGATGCAGTCCGGGATGCTTTTGGAAAACAACAGTAATGCATTAGTAAAGGGCCACAAGAATGCAGGGCCTCCTCTCCTGGGCACTCCATGGTTTGTTTATTCTCAGGGGCTACAAACACACACACACATATATATACTCTCTCACTCTCTGTCTCTCTCTCTCTCACACACACACACACACACACACTCTTTCAGTCTCTGTCTCTCTCTCACACACACATACACAATGTGGTCTTGGTCTGGGTGCACTTTTTTGTGGCACATAATGTGTGATGTCGTGACACAAAAATACCAATTTTTTTATGAAGTGGTTTGCGTGACGCGGCTTTTGATCTTACAAAGGTAATTTCCATTTTGACTATCCAGCAACTCTCAACATGTCCTCCCAGAACACTTCTGTTTGGATCCCAGGTAGAGGGGATCGGTGGAGGTGAAGCCCTGCCACTTCGGGTCGTCACCACCACATCCGGAGCGGAGCAGTCAGCAACACAACCTTGACTCCTTGTTGCCACTTTGTACTTAACACTTGGCCCTCTAGCAAACAGTTTTATCCAGAATCACTTCAGCACACCACTTTGAATGTGCGCAGAATGCTTTGAATTTTTCATCACGGAGACTCGCCCCCCTCCCTACCCCCAAAGGATTTCAGCATTTTTAGCTTTAGCAGTCAAGCAAATTAGGAAGTGAGGGCCTTGGGAAGCTCTCTTTGTGTGTGTGTGTCTGTCTATGTGTGTGTGTGTGTGTGTTTGTGTGTAAAAGGGGTTCCAGATGAGCTAATAAGACATTTGCATGAAGCTCAAGCTCCAGTGAGGCGGTGAGACACACTTGGTTTGGTGATGAAGAGGATGTTCAAGACCACAGTGATGATGATGGCGATTAGAAAGATGATGATAAAGATGTTGATGATGAGGGGGGTGATGATTTGGGGGTGAAAGAGGGTGTGTGTGTGTGTTGGGGGGGGGGGGGGGTGTTTATGCAGAGGAGTCCGTGCTGGGGGGTTCATTACTCCTCTTGAGGGACTCTGCTTGACTGAGCAGTGGTGGGCCCAGCAGATGTTGGACTGTTGCTTTTAATTAAATCCTCCTGACCATTATTTGCGCTAGATTGAGCGTGAGCGCTGCCGCTCGGGACCTTTGGGGGAGGGGTTAACGAGGCATACACGAGGCCTCCAACACACACACACACACGGACACACACACACTCCACCTACCCCCACCCCGAAACCTGAACTCCTCACCTGGGAGAGGAGCCTGGTGCTGTAGTTGTGTTGTGCTTCCACTGTATTGTGCTTCAGTACCGCTCCACTTAAGAGTGAATGGATTCCAATGGGCACGGTGGGTTAACAGTAGCATTGCCACACTGGCATTTGGTCTGTTTGGGTGTGATTCCAGAGCCAGCTGTTGTCAGTTCACGCCGCTATTGGTATTTAGGCTGGGAAATGTTCCTTTTGTTTAAATTGCCCTCTTTGGCAACCACAATTGAACTACAGTTGCTCTGTGCTATTTGACATCACACGTAGGCTTTGTTCTAATTCGCCCATGTTTTAGTTGCCATTTCTAAGTTTAAGAGTTTCACATGAAGAAGGGCACAACCATGTCTCATGTTCATGATGGCTCTTTGGCCATGCACAACTTCTCCTAATAGACATTCTATGTATCTTTTAAACAAAAAACATTATAGTGACAATTATGTTTTAATACATACATACAAACATAAATAAATAAATAAATAAATAAATAAATGAGCTTGAATAAATGTCTGGTTATTATATGGGGCAGAATACATTTGCTGGTATGAATACTGACTCTATTGATGTGTGTGTGTGTCTTTTGACAGGTGAACAAGACAACCTGCGTCTTCCATTGGTGCCGCTGTTGATAGGTGAGGGGTGCAATCCTGAGACCCAGAGGCAGGTCACCCCAAAGCCCATCCAGCTCTTCACCTCAACCCCCATCAGCACTCACTTCAAGAGCCCCATCTTTCACCCCAAGGACTCTGAAAAAAGCTGCAGTAATCCCAACACCAATCCCATAATTCCCTGTGCTACCTCTAGGAGAAGCATAGAGGAAGTGACTTCACCACCACTGACCACACTACACACACAGATCAAATGCTGTAACCCTCTCCCCATTTTTGGGGAAGGTTTAACAATACGTTGGGAAGAACTGATAATTGAAAAAAAGGCTCCTCCATGCCCCATACCCGTGGAGGCTGAGAGCCTCACAGGACATACAGTGGGCAGAGATGAGGAGGGAGAGGAGCAGGAGGAAGAGGAGGAAGATCAGAGCATTTTCTTCACGCCTGAGCTGTTTGGAGACGAGGAAGACGAAGATGCTGGGGACAAGGAAGACACTGAGGACTGCGTTGTGGTGGTCGGGGAGGAAAAATCTCCTCAGAGGACTGAAGAGAGGCCTCAGCACGGCATACCAGATTTTTCTGGGGCAGATGCAGCTGTACATGCAACCACAACTGTCGGACTTTCAGAGGAGGTTTTCAAGCCAAGGGAGCACAAGGAGAGCTTTCGCACTACTGCTCATGGCCAGCAGGGCGGCGCCGTGTCCACAGACAAAGAGCACACAAGAACAAGGCAAGAGCAGAGAGAGGAGAGGCAGAACGTAAACAGCAGGAAAAGAGCAGGTGGTGAGAAGGACACCACAGGGCAGATCCCAGAGCAGAACCAACAAACCCAGCAACAGGCAGTACACAGACAGCCAGTGCAGGTCCAGGAACAGACGCAGACGGAGGTTCAGACCCAGACCCAGACCCAGACCCAGACCCAGACCCAGACCCAGGGCAGACAAGCAGGCAGCAGGTCACGCAGGCTCTCCAGGTCTAGGCAGAGAGAGGCGCCCTCCTCAGGTAAACTCACCAGCTACTTTCTCCCAATCTCACAGGCACAGGCCTCTGAGGCCATCAACATGGACAACTAAGAGCAGCACGGAACCACTAGTCAGTCAGTCAGTCAGTCAGTCAATCAGTTAGTCAGTCAGGCTGTAGCAGGCTGGAGGGATATTCTACATGCTCCACATAATGAACGTGAGCTTGAGTGAGAGAATGACTGATGACATGGGTGTTAAATCAGCTTGTTATGCGGTGTGACAGAGCATCAGTGCGTGTAGCGCTAATGAATCTGTTTTAACAGCACACACACGTACCCCCCACCCCACCCAAAATTGTTTTAAATGCACAGTAGAGAACCCCTTTTCCTAGATCATTAAAACAAACAGTGAGGCACTCAGCTTCATTTCACTTTCCCCTGAGTGGTGGGTTGTTTTTAATGACCTGTGTTGTTATGTGGCTTATATGCGTGGGGGATTGGGAGTGGGGTGGGGTGCTGTAGTACGGCTGGCTTCACATGACTATATTTAGGCCCTGTGTTTCTTTCTCTCTCTCTCTCAGTGTCTGTCTCTTTCTCTCTCTTCTTTCTTGCTTTTTTTTATAAATCCAAAAATAATGGCCATATAAAGTTTTAATTATGTGTCCTTTCCAGTGTATGCAAAGGATAACACGCCAACAAAAGCTGGAAATGGGAAGTGTGTGTGTGTGTGTGTGTGTGTGTGTGTGTGTGTGTGTGTGTGTGCGTGTGCGCGTGCATGCAAGCATGTTGAGAGAGCAGTGCCAAGCCATAAACGCTCACAGGAAGTCTCCCACCATCTATCTTGCCAGCGCTGAGAGTGTAGCCCATCTCACTGATTGCATTCAGGCCCTCCAGTAATTGTAATTTTTGCTTATAAACCACTCGAATGGATGGTTGCCGTTCGCAGCCCCGTTCCATCTGTGCAGCAGCACAACTCGAGCGCCGGTTGTGTTTGCTGATTAAAGCAGAGGGCAGAGGAAGGTGACGGGCAGGTCCCTGTTGTTCGGCTGAGCAACATCTGGGTGAAGTATCCACACTGATGGGCTTCTGGCTTGGTCCCCTCCAGTCCCAGAATCAGGTCCTGAGCTGACGCCGACGCAGTTTTTTTTTCCTTTTTTCCTGGAATCTCGTTTTCCTTCTGTTAGGATTGAGAAGATTACAATCAGTAGGAATAAGAGTGAGGCAATAGGGCAGATCGAGATCAAGAGAGGAGAATGGTTTTGGTCCCTCAAAAAACGCCATTTTTGAGGTTGTTTAGAAAATGACAAAACACTTTCTAAACTGGAAAGGCTGTCTAAAATCCTTTGAGAAACTGAAGTACTCACTGTAAAGGACCATGTGTGAATACTCTGTTCCCATGTGTGGTTTCCATCTTTAATAAAAATTATGCATGTATTGTGTGTTTTGTACAACACTGTTCCAGGTTGTTTTGAATAAATGTCATCAGCACTTTGTCTCCAAAACCCTTAACCCTGTGGAGAACCCTGCTAATGGCTTTTTATTACTAATAAATTAAAGAGAACCTGTGTGTGTATGTGTGTATGCATGTATGTGTATGTGTGCATGCGTACATATGTGCGTGTGTGTGTGTTGGGTTAGCCCGATCTGCATTTGCATGATTTTTAAGGGGGTTTGTGCGCTCATTGTCGGGAGTAGACGCTCTCTCCTGGCTGATCTAATTTATGGCAGAGAGGGGAGGAGGAGGGCCCGGGCAAATTAAGCACCATTAGCCTGACGAGATTTGTCTCTTTAGAGCGTGGGCTCTTTAAAGCTGATAGCGTCGCTAATGTTTGGGCCACTGAAGGGGGTTTGGAGAAGGAGCACATTCAATTAAAGCTCATCCCTCTTCATCTACCGCCCGTAACCCCCGCCCCCCCCCCCCGACACACACACACACACTCATATACACACTTGATGATGTACATATACACTACACACACACACACACTCGCACCAATGTAAGATGAAGGAAGTGCATTCGTTACTGTAATTGCACCGGCCATTAATATCAATATGACAAGGCGGCGCCAGTGGAATTGGAACATCGCTTGTCCCATCTTTAAGCACCCTAACAAGCTGCTGCCATGCAAGATGGTGGGTGAAAGAAGGGTTTGGGGGTCTGGAGAGTTGGGTGGATGTGGGGGGGTTTGAAATAAAACAGCTGGAACATGTCCCAGTAAAATTCCATTTGTTCCCCCCACAGCCTAATTAAATTAGCTTAATTTTGACCCCTGTTTACCCTTGTGGTTAATGCGACACTAATGTGAATGTTTACCTCCTCTGTCTCTATGCGCCTGTCTCGACAATTCAGAACTTCTCTGTTGTGAGTCTGGGTTTGGGGACATTAATCCTGATGAATGAGGTGATGGGATTGTATTGGGCCTTCTCTATCGACAGGTTGCGGCACTGGAGAGAGTGCAGGCACCAAGGATGCCACCAAGGTGCCAACCCGGAGCAGACACCGGGGCAGGGGTCATGGCAGAGACACTGCCACAACGCACTCTGTATCCTCACACACGTTCACCCCGACCTTGCCACCAAAGGCCAAGTCAGTGCCCGCTACATCTACGTCCAGAACCAGGTGTGAGAGCCAGGGAGAGCCAGGAAGCCAGCAGGATGGTGTTAGGCTAGGGAGCGGGCAAGGTGGTAAAGCAACAACCAAAGGCAGGCAGCCAAACATTTTCTGCCAACAGTACAACAGGAGCCTGCCCAAGGTGGCAACGTCAGCAATGTCAGACACCTCCAGGAGGAGGAAGGCAGGGAAAGCCTCAGCTATGCCCCCTTTACAGGGTCAGGAAGAGGGTGAGAGGACCTCTCTGAATGGATGGTGGGGGATAGAGAGGGCCCCTGTACTCCCATCTTTACTTGGGTTTGAGATCGTCACCCCTCCTCCTCCTCCACAAAGTAGGCTTGATTCACTTGCGCAGACCGCAGAGGGAACTGGCAACAGGCTCACTGCCATGTCGAAACAAACAGGTAGGAGTACCAGAGGAGCACCTATTATAGAATCAGGCCAAGTGTCATGTAGCAGAGCGGTTTGTCTGACATGGATTAGCAAAGCCTATTCCGAAACAACAGGAGAACAATGCAGATTTCCAGTGAAAAGAGTTGTAGTATTGGAATAGGCTTTATCCATGTCCGGGAAACTGACTGTCAATACAATCCACGTATTGTCGGTTGCCTAATCTGTATTTGGAGGGACATGTTTCTACCAGTCTCACGCAGTGTGAGGAATATGAATGTAGTTTGTTATGCAATTGGTAGTCTAACATTCAGGACAAGCCCTTCAGCTTTTAAATGCACTGCATGTCTTTTTGCATAGATGATCAAAATACTGTACTGAACCAGCCTTGGCGTAAACAAAATGTAGCCTTACATTGTTTCAGACACACCTGTAGTATGGAGGTAATGCATGCAGGTAATGTCTAATAATATTCAATAACCAGTTGGCATGGAATATTTTTTATCCTTCAATAGATGTAGATTAAACTGTGAAAACAATAAACATAAATAATTATATTTCAAGACAGGCCATATAGTGAAACTACCCCCACTTATGCCTTTCTTAATGGTCTGTTCTCATTGAGTACCATCACTAGATATTTGCTACTGCTGGGTCTTGAGACCAGCCTTTTCCAGGATGTTTAGATCTACCATTTTTGAGTATACATTTAAGCTTGTGTGTGTGTGTGTGTTTTAAATGATGTGTTAATGATTGTTAACATGTGAATTCTTTAGGACTGTCTGAGTGAGTGTGAGGGTGACATGGAGATGTGGTGTGACTGATGTCCTCCATTCACACTGCCATATCACTGACGCTCTCATACGCACACACACACACACACACACACACACACACACCCTGACACACCCAGCTTTGTCAAAGAGATCCTCTACAGTACCCAGTCTAATGCCTGATGTCTGTCTCCTATGCCAGGCCATGCTGATATCCACTGTCCACAAATACATGCATGCACACACACACACTCCACTCCACTCCACTCCTCTTCAACAGTAACCCCTCAAGACAAGAAAGTGCACAAGAGCCACCTAATAACTGCCAAAACTAAACCAATGTCCGCATATTTTTATTTTCATTGACCTATTTTCATTGTGTAGAGTCTTTAGGAATTAAAGTTCAGAGGTTGCGCAGGAATCGCAGGGGAACCCAGACGAGAAGAGGCAGCCTTGAGCCGGAGAGGGAGGTAAACCATAAGTTGTATGTTTGCAGGAAGGTGGCTAGAGGGTTGCGTTTCGGTCGACCTCCGAATTCCTCTCAAACCCATGTAGTCAATGAAAGGTTAGAAGAATCACCCCACCCTACTCCACCCTACCCTGGCTCCTCAGTGCTATGCTATATGTTACACTAGCAGCAGCAGTAGTAGTAGTCCCTAATGAGGTGTTCGTTTTGCAGCAACACACAAACATACCATACATAGCCTTATAAGACTTATAACACTCATACATGTTTGGACTTTTGACTGTTAACATGCAGGATGCCTTCAGACAGGACATTAAATTTTTTTTTTCCAATGTCTGTCTAAATGAGGTTACCTGAGTTCATTCTCCATCCCCTTAGGCTTCTTGTATGAGTGGCCTGCACTGTGCTGTTTGCGATCAGGAGCTGCTCTCGCTTGCAAAAGGTAAACTTTCCTCGCCGCACCTACTGACACACAGAGAGCCTCTCACTCTGGCGAGATGAGATGTGTGGACTAGGCTAATCCTCGCTGTCAAGCGTCTTCTATGGACGGCCCTGGAGTGTGACGGTTCTGCTACGCTCCAATGCTAAGTGCAAAACCAAACGCGCTTTGATCAGCTGCAGGCTGGCTGACAAGCTAAAGGAGCTGGAAAATTAGAGCCTTCTCCAGAAAGTGATCCCAGTGTACTTCCTGGACATTGCTTGTTGGATAGGATAACTGGCAGGAGGGCCTATTTTTGGATCTGAATTCAAATCTCTGCAATAACAGCATATGGTAAAATATAACTATATGCTGTATCCATCCCCCCCATTGGCTAACATGTCCCTTTTTTAAATTAGCAGTTGAGTATTAGCAATTTTCTTGCTTTATTCAAGTTGTACTGTTTAATCTAGCACCTCAGCAAAAAAAAAAAAAACAGGTGAACAGTGTTTGTTTCGACTTTTTTAGCAATTATTTCAATTAAAATGAATTACCACTGATAATTCAGTGTACCATATTTCATCTTTAGCTAAATATAAAATGAAGATACCTAGTGCAGTCATTACTGGTTTTCAGCTGCTGTCTGTTTATGGTGATGGTTGTGCTTAGCCATGCAGGTGTGGTGAAGGCTTTTTTCTTTTTTTTTTTTAATTAAATCTTTAATCCTTAAGTGCCATGTTGACCACACATGGATGTGTGTTGAACCTTGCCGGTGTGTTGCAGGCATGCTTTGTGGCAGTGTGTGCAAACAGGAGCCTGTGGTCAGGTTGTGGAGGAACTCCACGTGGATCACCCGAACCCCAGCCCTTTGCCCCTGCCCCCACCCAGCAGCCCTCCAGTTCAGTGGGGCGCAGGACCCTGAGGGTCCGCTGCTGCTGATGGTGGAGAACATCGCCGCCCTGCAGGTCCTACAGAGAACACTACTGCCCTACACTAACACAGGTAACCTAGCATCATTTATGTATGTTGTACGAAATATGGATGTACATATGAGTAAGTGTGTGTATGTTTTTGTTGTGTACCTGTACTGTAGTACAATACCAGTATATCAAATTACACAAAAAATGTACTTTTTATCTGTATTTTGAAATACAGTTAATTAAAAAACCAATCTATTCAATTATGTTAGCTATATTGTTGAATAAAAATAGGAGTATGTGAGCCTTGCGCCATCTTCCAGAGTTATGAGTAGGGTGTGTGTGGGGGGAGGTGTTGCTGAAGAGGCCCTCTCTAAAGGCTGGACCATTATAAGCTTTAAGTAAAAAAACTCTGAAAGAAATGCAGAAAGCTGAGAAAACACAGCTGTCCCGGCCACATCAGCCCAAGAAAGGTAGGCTGGCTTATAGCCAGGGAAGTGACTGAAAAGATTCATGTAAGGCTGGCGTGGAGCAGCCAAGGGGAGCGGAGGTGGTGGAGGAGGGAGGGGGGGGGGCTTGTTGGAGTCGCTTAAGAGAAAAGAAAACACTGGTAAAACACCCTGAACGTTTCTGTATTGGGGTCTAATTCTGCTCCTCTGTTCTTTCTCTGCTGCTTCACATGCCTGGGAAGAGCCTGCTGGGAACTCCATTCCTGAATAGACAGCACCACAGATTGAATGAAAAGCACACACACACACACACACACACACACACAGAAAAACAAAACACCCACACATTACTTAAGAGTGTTTGACTCTCCCCTGTTCCTTCCTCTGTGATTCATGTGGATATACAGCTGTCTTCATTAACGTCAGGAGTTGAAAAGCACCTTAGAATTATCACACTTTTTCCTGGATTAAGGTGTTTGTCTTTCTGGCGGCAGCCTGCCACTGTTCCCGGGCCACTCTGCACCGTGTGATCACGCCAGCTTGGCTTTGAAGCCGCTGGCTCTGCCTGTGCCGGGTTGTTGCACATGAAATGGGGCGTATACACACCACTTCGCAAGTCGCTTTCTTTTTCCATTAGGGTTGTTTTTTTTCTGGCCTTGGCCCCCTTCACCCTGTATCCCAACCTTTTCTGACTTGTCTGAGTTGTCGCTTACAATTGCGATTACTTCCCTCCCTATCCTAAGAAACACACGCTATACTACTATAAATATATATATATATATATATATATATATATATATATATATATATATATATATATATATATATAAACATGTATATATACATATATATAAACATGTATATATACATATATATATATATATATATATATACACACACACATGTTTATATAGCCACTCTTTATCACACATACACACTCTCAGATAAACACCCACTGTCTTTTCTCTGCACAGGTGAGCAGGAAGGCTCCTCGGTGTATAATGCCCTGTGGGATCCCGCCAAGTGCTCGGTGACGCTGATGCTGCAGTGTCAGGGCTGTCTGTCTCTCCGACCCTCAGGGCCTCTAGATGCCACAGCCGCCCTCGTCCAGCATCCCAGGGAGCCTGGCCAAGACAGGGTAACACACATTGACACACATTGAAACATGGCAAAATCCTAAAAAAAAATAATTACGACATTAGAATCAAGATTTGTATGTTGGAAATTTGCAAATGTGTCAGCTTGACCAGTTAGCCATCCAACATGAAGCGGACAGATACATACCCAAGTTGCATTTTAACTGAGGTGTGTGATGCACAGATTGTATCCCCAGAAAAACTGCTGGTTATATATTCCGTCTCTATGTAACAGTATGTCATGACAACTGAAAAAGAAATCAACAATCAGTTCAAGATCAAGTAATAGCATAATCAGTGACAATATCTTTTTTTTTTTTTTTTTTTAAATGTTGTATTGTTGCATGTTGAAAGATTTTCACAAAATGAAACTTTAGGTTAACATACATTTATCATATACGTAATCCACTACAGACCTTATATTACATACATTTATCCTTATATTACCTTATATTGCACACCTTTATCATATACTTATACATGTATTATCATACACTACAGACCTTTTATTGATTATATTGATTTTATTTCATGCGCACAGGGATATTAAAGATAAGCAAACCAAAACCATTTGTGTCGTGTTTTCCAGACAGTATTGACAAGGGCCTGTGTGAACGATCAATATCTGCCCTGTAATCTGTCTCACAAGCGAGAGGATTAATGCAACATCCAACTTCTTTGGAGACTGAATTAGAAAGCCTTATCGAACAGATTGCCCCCTCATCTTAAGCCAGAAGCTGGCCCTGTCCACCCGATGGTGAGGCTTTGGGTTTGGTTTAGAGTTTGAATCAGGGTCAGGGTTAGGTTCAGTGTTAATAGAGTAATACAGTAATAGAGACCCCGTACTGTTTGTGTGACCTTTTTTCTTTTCCTACTGTTTTCATTTGACCGCTCTTTTTTTCGGATCATGAACCAAAATATCACTTGGGAACTGGTTACTGAGTGGCTCGTCACCACTGTTTGTATTTGTTCTCTATAAATGACAGTGAAGAGGGGGAAAAAAACACGTTTATCCCCAAATTTACTGCTATTACAACGTGACACGGTGTTCAGAAATTGTGGTAAATGGAATCCATTTCCATTGTCCAGTTAAAGGTAAAGGGAAGAGAAGAAGGCCTTCTGAAGCTTCCCCATTAATACACTTCTCCATTACATTTATCCAGGATGTCATAATATTAGACTCAACATCAGCAGAATTTGGCAGAAACCGAGGCTATGTTGTAATCATTGCCTTTACAGCCAGATAATCTGTATTCTAAAAGGGGCTTAGCCTTCCATGAATTCCAGGGTCAGTTTCCTTACTTCAGGGTTTATTAAGGTGTTCTCCGATAACCTTTTGTTCTCCAAGTCTTCAAAGGGCTCAGTTCTTTTGTTGTCCCCATTTGAAATGTCAGCCATGGTCATTGTCTCTTAGCATTTGCACCCCTTCCTCTGTGCTAACTAATGAGAGCTTTTAAGTCCCGTGTCAGTGGTTGCATGCTGTGTGAAGGGATACACATTTGACAAAAGGCCAAAATCGTAAAGTTTTGGTGGCGCACGGATGTGTGTGTGTGTGTGTGAGAGAGAGAAATGGCATCTTGTGTGTTTAACTGTGTGTATAACTGAAGGACTCTTGTTCTTCAACAGTGTCTGCACGCATAGCGTGGCTCAGACATGGGCACAGTGTGTGTGCAGGCTTGCATGTGTGTATGAGGGTGTGTATGCATGTGTGTGCACTTGCTTACTCAGGTGTATTCCACACCTCAGATGTGAGTGGCAGAGGACCACAGTGGAGGTGGATGGATACCACTCTGACTGCCTCTACCCTTGAATAGCACTCTATTAGTTAAAGACACCCCCCTTGCCCCGGCCCTGCTGTGGTCTGGTGTTTGTTTTGCTTTTCCACCAGCATCAGCATCACCCCCCTTTTCTCTGGAAACAGCTTGCTGCTCAGTCCTGCCATTGGTTATTGGAGGTCTCCACGCCCAACCGTCTTCAAAACTGGGGGCTCCCTTGTCATTCTGGTGGTGGTGTTGCGTGTTTTTGCTTGGCTATATCGCTTCCCACCACCCCGCCAAACTACACCACAGCATCACCGTTGGTGTTAGGCTTTTGTTGTGAGTGATCCAGTATGGAGATCATCAACGCCTTAGACGCTGTCCAACGCTTCTATCTGTCACCCCACTCATGCAGACTGTCCCCGGGTGTGACTCAAACCACATATTAAATAATCACCCGACAGACGTTAAGTTGGGCTTTAAAGGCCCTTCTCTCTCTCTCTCTCTCTCTCTCTGTTCGCTCGCTCTCCTCTGTATGCTGGCCCCATTAGAAGAAAAGGGAGCTGTGAGGGGTTTTGTTGCCAAATCCATAATTACAAAAGGATCATTTCCTCGCATGAAAAAAAGCACACATCTTCACGCTTGGCTGAATATTGAATGTGATCACGCATTTTAGAGGTTTTAATTTCAACGCTTTACTTGGATTAAACAAAGGAAGGCTTCAAGACGCATGCCTGTCATTGGACTGACACTGAGTTTATGAATAAGTGGACCTGAATGCAGACATACAGCAATCCAGGCTCTCAGTCTGGTGTCATACATTAAATCAGTTTAGTTGGTTAAAATAGTAGAAACAACATAACTTTTTTTTTCTTTTCATGTACACATGCTTTCACATATACAATAAAAGCTCAAAGAAAAGGTCTATTGTATGATGTGCAGCACGAAAACAGAAAACAGCAATTAGATTATATAATTTATATATATGTATTTTATATATTATATATAATATTTATATATATATATATTAATATTCATTATTACACTGCCCTGAGAACACAATTATAATGCACTTTAAGGGTTACAAGAAGCTGTTAATATGTTATGATGTCTGATATTTCCCAGGATAGATTATATTTACATCAGGTTAAATCTATATGCAGAGAGGTAAGCAGTCATCTCCACAGTGTTTTTTTTTTTGACTTTGCACTCTACAGCAAACAAATGTTTACCGGTTGAAATCAAATTGTACAATAGATATAACTAAAAGTTATTATCTTTTACTACACAAAGCAAACTTGTTTAAAGTTATTGAGGGTTAAGCTTAGTGGATTTTTGTTTTGATGCCTGTCACTGATTATGGAACAGACTTGAGACTTGGCAGGTGCGTGGCAGCATTGCTTTGCCCCAGTGGTCTGGCCTCACGCCTGCCGTCCACCCCCCTGACCACCTGCCCCCCAATCACTCCTCCACATGGAAGCTGTGTACTGGACAAGTGGGCCTGCTTTGTCAGAGGCGGTAGGAGTTGTTTTTGTGATGCATCCAAGTTGTTTTGAGTTGGGGTTAGGGCAGGCAGCCTCCAGCAGGAACGACATCGGTGGCGATGGTATTGGTGGCCAGGTGGTGGCCAGAGTGACAAGATGACAGAGAGAGGGCGTGACAGCAGGGAAAACAACAGCAGCGCTTGCTTATTCGATGGGTGGGGTTTGAGAAGAGCAGTGACAAACTGGCACACACAGAGCAGGTCGCAAGCTGTGGATGGTTTTATGGAAGATCAGGTGATGAACTACTGTCTAATTAAATGCTGCTAATCTTTGTGGCGTGTAATCTGTCTGTTATACTTGATGTCTTGTCTTGGCATGGATGTAGGTTTTTGCACCCTGAAAGCAGGGTTTGAGAGAAAGAAAAAAAAAAACAATTATCGGTTAAGGAATCACCCCTGGAGAATTAAACCCCTTAATCTGGCATTAGGCGACTCATGAGCAGACAATCGTTTTAGTTGGATAATATGCAGGATGCCATGTTAATCTCTTTGTTTAACCTGAGCAATGTAGTATTTATTTGTAATTTGTCATAATTTTGAAAAAAATTGTGTCTGGCTTTGTCCACCAGCGACACATCAGTATTGTGCCTGATATGGTAATACAAGTTGTTTTAAGGTATCACCTACCATAGTGACTTTTTGTTTACCTAATAAACTTTAATGGTATGGGTTGAAAAACTACTGTAAGTGGCTCTGGATTACAAAGAAGGGCTGATCGCCTTAAGTTGCTCAGAATCTCCAGCTATCTGTCTATGTGCACATCTGTCAGATCTTGGCTTGGGTTATAGTTTTGGAGCTCCTCGGACAATAAACCCAGATTTCTTTCATGGGTTTATTAGGAATTAGACACCTAATCTGCCAATCTGTCTCAGTTAAGTAGGCCGCTTTAAGTTTAGGCATTCCCCAGTTGGGGTTCATCTTGTGCTGTTTCGCCCAAAGCCTTTAAGAAGGTGGTCGTCACTAAATGATAAGCTTCCCCCCCCCATCCATACTTTATGCTGTTAAGGTTCAAGTGGTTTGCAGTATGTCCATCAAGTAATGCTTTGATCATGATTACAGGTATTTACGGGTGTTTGTGTCATGATTAGTTAGGGTTGTGTGTCTGTGTTGCCTGTTTTTGAGGTTGTTGATTCACCTGACTGTCAAGGTTGTCTCTTGTGACTCTTTTCATTCACCTCTTAAACTGAATGCCTATACTTAGATGCAAACCAGAAGTACCCTAACTATTCAACTAAAGATGTGTGCATGAAACAAATATATTTCTAGTCAGCATCCCTGTTCTACTTGCAGGGGGGCAGTAAATGCGATAGCTGATTCCTCATAGTGTGCGTTCATACATACTTGCTCAGTGAAGTGGTCATCTATCTACATGTGATAATACTACCTGTTTTACTACATAGCAATCCCATACATAAACGTAATCTCATGATGGCCAGGAGACTATTTGAAGCTGTTGAAATCAATACTAAGTGCTGTGTTTTCATGCGTCTCAAGTGTTGGCCTTAGGAAACCCTTTCGCTGACAGGCTGAGATTGGTTGGCTCGATAACTTCTTCCTGCTCACCATGTCCATTTGGGAAGTAATTGATTTCCTTATTACGAGAGAGTCATTATCCTGTACCAGTCGATTAATACAATTAAACAACCCCGCAGACACATTCCCTGAGTCACAGTAAACTCATCACTTCATATTAGTCAATCAATATCATTGACTTTTTCATAGATATGTGGCTTTGTTCACTCAGTCACTTTCTTTAAAGCTCTGTCCCGTTGTTGGACAAATGGATTATGAGTTTTCCACAGGCTCAGATCAATAGACCTTGAATCAATAACTTACAGTGTTTCTTTTTGTAGTCTGTCTTGCACTTGTGATTGTGTAGGCTGTCCCTGCTGTTCACTGTTCACCACTTCAGTCATTAATACAAGGTGTAAGACCTGGCAGCACAGAAGACATAATCATTAACTGACGCTGTCACCGTGACGTGGCTTGTCTCACTCCTGTGGCTAGTGCGAGTCTTCCCAACATGTGACAGCATAGATGATTGTACGTGCAACAGTGTCGTTGGAATTAAATGAAAGTGGAAGCTTGCATTTTGTTTACACAGCACTCCTCATCTGACTGAGTGATCTGATGTGAGTGACTGATCTAAATGCCAGAGTTTCAGATAACTATTCCACTGTACTGTTGAGGTGCAGACTGACGCTTATATATTTATATATATATATATATATATATATATATATATAGAGAGAGAGAGAGAGAGAGAGAGAGAGAGATAGATATAGATATAGATATAGATATAGATATAGATATATAAATGCAGGCTCTCTGTTCTTCTCAGCCCAGCACTCTTGCATGCACATATGCTTTTGATTTTAAGGAGTCATTTTCTTACATATTTTCTCTCTCTCTCTCTCTCTCTCTCTCTCTCTCTCTCTCTATCTCGCCTATCTCTTTCTGGTCTAAAGGCCAGAGAAGTTAAGATCCAGGCAGTACTAAAGCCTCTTGCTCTGGACATCTATCACTGTGGCGTAACATACCACTGGTTGGATTAGCTGAAGAATGCAGGCCCAATGTGAACCCCATATCTTACGCCTCTGCCACAGGAGTCAGGGATATTCCTACATCAGCACACAACTCAGGGGTGGCAAACAACCTGGGGTTCACATTAGCTTTGGGGCAAGAACAAAACAAAATCCCCTAAAGGAGAGGATGGCACTGCCTGGGGGGTGTCAGATGATGGCTCAAGGCAGATTATTCCTCTGAGCCAGTTGGTAAATCAGCCTTGGTTTGTGCTGTCTGCAAAGCTTCCAGACATCAGGCCTCTCCGATCTGATTTGCTGCTGCCTGGACACTGCAGACAGCTTTGTAGATTCTGTGATGTAGTGTTTCGTTCACTGTGCCGTAAATTCTGAAGGCGCCTCGATTCCTCTTCCTCATTCTTTCACTTTCTTCTCTGTAGATTATTTTCATTTGGCAATGTTGCCACCACTGTACATGTTCTCATAAGACGTTGTCTGTCGCCATCTTAACCCAATCATTTGGTTGTGGTTTTAAGCTATATGCATGTCAGGCAAGGGTACTGTATGTGCAGTCTCTTACTTTTGATGCACAGTTTTGTGCTTTTTCCTCAGAAACAAAGTCTGTTTACAACTCATCAGCTCAGGAAGAGAGACATCACAGCAAAACCACATTAAATCATTAAATGTTTGAGGAAAGAAGTGGTCTTTTAACTGTAGCCCTCACTAATTATCACTCTGAGGAAGCAGTAAGCATCTCCATAAAGATGAACCGATTTTTATATTGCTTAGGACAGATTGATTCTATCTGTGTCATGCTTTTTGCTCAGCGGTTGCCTTTTTCTGACTGTGAGGTCAGAGTTGAGGTGAAGATTGACGCTTGGGGCTTAGAGAACAAAGCTTTGCTGTTGGGGCTTATTTGCTAGGCAGATTGACCAGGTCATGTATAGTATATCTGCGTGCAGTTTTTTGTTTCTGTCGTCCAAGTGTTTATAAAAGAGCAGTGGAAGCATATGTCCACATTTCTTTCAGATGAAGATGTTGGTCCAAACTCTTGAACAGAGACTGTCCCTCACATACTTGACTTTCGTGTTACATTCGACATGCTGTGTAATTAGCGTGACGGGTGTAGCCACAACATTTCAAATGTAAACCGATGTGCTGCTCCAACAACAGGCAGTACTGGGAAAATGCTCAGCTGCTCCCCCTGCTGGGTAGCCTGTGCACTCACTACTGTGCACGCATCATCAGGCAGGCTTGTAAAAGCTGTAAACACTGCGAGACTTTGAAACTTCCCAAAAATTCCAGTCAGGGAGGCATGCCACCCCTTTGTCATCCCAGCTTTAAGCCATGCTGGCGCCCCTCCTGTCAGTCAGACTGTTTTGAGCAACATGCCCTCCATCTGTGCACACCTCCTTGCTGGATAGGACTCCGGCTCCATAACGTACTGAAGGGACAGTCCTCCTTACCTTCAGGGGTGCTGTGATGAGATCACCCTATCAATCAGGGAACATTATGTGGAAACAAAAAGCTGTGATATTAATGTGTATTTGTGTGTGTGTTTGTGTGTGTGTGGGTGTGTGTGTGTGTGTGTGTGCGTGTGTGTCTCTATGCAGTATGTCAGTTAGGGCGGTTTTGCTCTGATGTAGGTGGTCCCTGCCTTTGTAAATATTAGAAGTGCTGAAACGCGTTGTGTCAAAACATACAGGGCTTGAGGAGAGGCACTAATGAATAGGGGGCCACATGTGAGGTGCCATGATCGTTTGTTTAAGGAAATGAATCCTGTTGACAGACAACGGCCTTAATGTGCAGGCCAGAACAATTCTGCCCCAGAGTATACACACACTCACACACATACATACTCACGCTCACACACACATATACATTTAACATCCAAGGAATATGTGTGTGTGTGTGTGTTTGAGAGCATGTGTTGCCTGAACAGTCCTTCCTCCATGCCCCCAGGGATGTAGGGAAGCTGTTGGATTTTCTCCAAGTGCCAGCCAGAAGAGCGTGGGCTCGTTGAGTGCTGACAGACAGGGCATGCTAAAGACAGGAGTTAAGTGAATAATACATGCCCACAAATACACACACACACACAAACACATACACACATACATACACACAGAGCGCGCCTGCCCTGATTCATCACACACTCAGCAACAGCTTGGCAGGTCCCGTCATGGGAAAGGCAGCTATTTATTCCCTTGTCTTTGTACGGCTTCATCCCCACAGGCTTTAATCCTTTGTGGAGATCGGCACACACACACACAGCATCTACACATTCCATCTCATACAGACTCAGAAGCCACTTAAGTGCACACATTAATGCATGCATTTTTAAATATTAGATTTTTTTTGAATGTCCTGTATATTTGCACATAGATAACACATATACTTGCGCACGTTTGGTGATATTACAGCACCCTAATGACCTTGCATTAGTTAGTCTTGTGTCTTGTTTTTAGTTGCAGAATGTCAGTGTTGCCCTAAGCCCTAAGCCCTCACCCTTAAAGACTTGCACAAATCGCCTTCATTATCAGCAGATTCACACCAATTAAGGTGGCATTCAGACTGACACCCTTCTTTCACCTCCAGGTGGTCAAATTCAGTTTCCCTATGGAACGATGCAACATGACAGTTGCTAGGCACCTCGCGTTGAATGTGAGCGAGGAGCAGGATGAAAAAGGAGCAAGGCGCTTAAAGTTAAAAATAGTTCCACTTTTGAGGTTGCATTTTCTTCAACAATGGGTTGTTGCTTAGCTGCCAGTCATAGCTGAGTCAGGGAGTTAGCTGTTGCCAAATCTATGTTGCCATAGCAACAAGATGTGCATAATCAATTTCAACCCTGCATGTTTTTGTCGTGCACTACTTTAGAACACTCAGTCTGAACAGCACCTAAGTCTTTGAGGGTTGGGGGTTAGCGGGGAGGGACACTGGGATTCATAGCTGCCAATGAGTGTCCATAGCAGCCATAGGGAGTGTTTTGTATGTGTTTTGGGAAAAGCCGTTGGGGTTGGCTTGGTGTGGAGGGGACGGTGGCTGTAGCCAGTCCCACGCCTGGGCCTGCTCAGCAGAGGCTCCATGTTGTTGACTGCAGGTGAAGAGAGATGAGCCCCAGGCTCATCACACTCACCTGAGCTCCTCTTTCAGTGGGCCATCAGTCAACCTGTCACACACACAGACACACACATACACTCATACACACCAGAAAAGACAAAGCACACACCCATATACACCAACAAATACAGCACACACACACACACAAACACGTCCTGACGTGTACACACACATACACACACAGACACACACACTCAGGCACACATGGGACCAGGACTCCCATGCATTTTACTTTCACTCTGTAGCATTTGGCTTTTTCTTAGAATTAGTTCACACACCCACACCCACACACACACACCGCCCCCTTCATTTAATTTGTGAGCAGGCACTAGTGACTGTCATTGGTTCGTCTCTTCTGAAAAGTGACATTTTAGAGTCACTTTATAATTGATGACAGCCATGAGACATGGACTGGGTTAAGGGGGAGGGAATCCATTTTCACCCTTAATGTGCACAGATAGAAAGAAAGAGAGAGAGAGAGACGAGGAGGGAGCATTACACACTCATTAGGGATGTCCCCCTTGCACTCACACAGACAGATCAGGGACTCAGCACCGTTTCAAAGGGACCCCGTGGCCCTGCTGTCACCCCTCTCTCTCTCTCTCTCTCTCTCTCTTTCTATCTCTATCTCTTTCTCTCTTTCCTTGCTAGAGTCATAATTTGTGGCCCACTGTGCTTACACTGTCACTCCAGTGCCAATCTGATTAACCCCCCCCACACTCAAAAAAACATTGTCCCACTCCCCCCTCCACTTCCCCAGTGATGAATAGGGGAACAAAGGCAATTTACTTTTGTGTGTCTCTTTCCCCCTCATGTACACAGGCAGCATAAAGGAGCTTGACTTGACTCTGTGGCATGTCTGCCCTGCCAGGTAAGGGATTAGGTGTGTGAAAAGCAGCCGGGGGTGGTGATGGTGAGTAGGGAGTAGGACAGGGGTGTGTGTTGTCAGTGCAGGTGTCACTCTGCAAACTGTGAGGAGTTGCGCTTGGCAAGGCTTCAGTTTGCCACTCACGCACTCTCTTTCTCTCTTTCTCTCTCTTGTCTCTCTCTCTTTCTCTTACTCTCTAATACACACACACACACACATAACACACACACCTCACCCCTAACCATGCGTGTCAGCAGACAATGGCCTGCAGGGGACACCCAGACAATAGTGAGCTTGCAAAGGAACCGGGAGAACACCTCCAAAGCAAACAGTGAAGTTCCCATTCTCGTACCTGCCTGGGTCTCACCACAGAACACTTTTATGGTCCTTTTGTGTGTGTGTGTGTGTGTGTCACCCCCTGCTCTGTTTTACCTCATAAGCGGCGGTGGAGACTGAATTTTAAAGAGCACACCACCAGGCATCCACCCACAACAGGTGTCACATGAAGCACTTGTCTGATGTATTGTCTGCAGTTGCGCTTCCTCACAAGCATATTTACTTTTCTCTTTCATCCCTTCTTTTCTATTCTTTTCCTATATTCTCACTTTGTCCTCCCATTCCCACCCCACGTTAGGCGACAGAAAGGAGTGTTTCCAATCACAGACCCAGCATAAGCAGTGTTTTAATATTCCACAGGAAGGCACCAGTCGTTCTTTTGTCAGGGTGGCTTGTGTGTTTGTGTGTGTGTGTGTCTGTCTGTCTGTGTGTGCGCATGCGTGCGTGTGTTTGTGTGTGCACATGTACATGGATGGGATGGGGTTTCAGCCGTCTTTGTGTGGTTGGACAAATTGACACCACCCAGGTCTCTTCTGCATGTGTTTGCTTTCACTCAGCACTTAGAACAGTCTTTTATGTGCGAGAGGTGCTTTGGCTTTTTTTTGTCCACGTATATTATGAATGAGTATTAAATTGGAGCTTAGGTCATTGTTTTTGACTGACGCTGAAGTAACATTATACTGTACAGTGGAGTGGGGATTACGCCCTTTGACCAGTAGATGGCAGTCTCTACTGCAGCAAATGCATCTCATCTCACTGGGTCTGAATTTTTCTCTGTCATCTTCTTCAGGCAAGACCAAAATTTTAGACTGATGTTGTTGTTGGTTCTATTCTTCCCATCTCCCAGTTTCTCTTTACTGAGGTTCAACCAAAGATCCTTAAATACTGACTCTGCTTTAACTCTCTCTTGTTCAAGTGTTCCCTCTCTGTTCAGCCTATGTTGCTGTCAGCTATTTTCTGGTTATAACAGCATCAGTAATCCTCCCCAGGGCTTTGGCTGATGTCAGTCTTGCATGAAAAAGTGCCCATAAGGTCATGCGTTGGTCTGGTTTCTACTTTAATCTGTCTTTGTGAGCAGTCATCAGCTGCTTATGATATCATTGCTGGGATGAAATGCATTGACAAAAGCTTCATGATGAAGAAGCCATTTCCTGAACTCTTCTGTTTCCATTGGCATTCCTTTGATATGAAATTGTAAGTAATAATAATTCAGCAATGAATAATTCCATAAAAAATAAAAATTATGTTATTCTGCGGTAAATCACAGTCCTATACATGCCCAACTAGTGAACACCCATCATATGTCTATTGTGTCCCTCAATCATCTCAGCAACTAGTATGAAGGCTAAAGGCCTAAAAACTGCAAATGCCTTGGATTGGAGGTTTTTCATATCATGTTTTACTCTATGCTGAGGTAGACTGCATCCACTGTAAACACTACGTTTGCAGAAAACAAAAAAAAGAGATTGTGTTAATCCAACTGAAACCAGACTTGTAAAATAGATGTAAACATCTGACTGAAAGTATACAATATTGAATGGAACTGAATTCTCAAAGTTGGCCTAACACACCAAGATAATGCGGATGGGAGTTGAGTTACCTCTGCATATCATAACCAAATGTGACAAACTTTGTTCAGTAACTCCTCCTGTGCTTGTGTACTGTGACATAATCTACATAAAAGGAACTAGTCAAGTTGTAACCACAGTTCAACTCGAGTGTGTACGTAAACATGCTGATTGCCACACCACCACATTTGTTACACCACCACCAAGCTCCTCAGACATTCTTCTTAGTTCTCTCCTCTCTGTGTTTGCTGAAGTCCTGTTGAAGCTAGATCACAATCAGCCAGGTGAGGGAGGGTCCCATAAACTAGGGGGGAGGCAAACATGTTGGTAATTACTACTAAGTATAACCTCTGCCACTGTGGAGAGCCGTACATCATGCTGCAGGCGACGTTGGGCTGGAGTGGGGGAGCAGTGGCAGAGGCCCCAAAGTCGTTGACAGTGAGACAGCAAACAGGATTATTGACACAGACACAAAAGAAGAAGCATTAGCAGGAGGTTCTCAGCCAGCTGTGTGAACAGAACGTGCATGCACTCACCTACAGCCGAGCTGGGAGGTACTCTATAGAGACAACAGACGCCAGAGAGGGGAAGAATGGGGCTCCTTGACCCTCTCTAAGGGCTCCCAGACAGGGCCTCCTCTTAACATACCAGCCAATTGGACCGAGCAGACATGCTCTGTTAACTGCCATGTAATGTACAGCTGACTTTTGTTGTGATTATAGGAAGCTCTTCACCAAACGACAACGGAAATAAGTCTTAGAGTGTATAGTTACACACCTGACATGACCGTAATATTTAATTTTATGTTGAGTTAATCAGTCAAGATTTCTCAGATTGCAGTGAGTAGCACAATGAAGCTCTTCTTATATTTTGGACTTCATTAGATTATCAAGGTGAAACCTATGAAGATGTGATGAGATACAATCAGAGCTAGATTTTGTCTGACGACAGTATATGCTATTATTGTAGTAGTTACCTTGAAAGTGCAGATATGACTCAGAGTTTGCCTTAGTTTCTATAATACTTGTGTGTATGTTAGAACTTGCTGTAAAAGAAAAGAAGTTCACCATGTCACGACAGTCAGTTAATTGGCTTTTCATCCGTGACCCACTTTTTTTGGGGGGCCAGCAACTCAAACTCAAGACCCCGTTGTGCTCCTCTGGTCATGTGTCCAATTACCAACTGGAGCCAGGGTCCTTGGTGGGGGATGGGCAAGGGCTATGTTCTCTGATTGCAGTGCTGTGTCTAATTGCCCTCCTTCCCTCCTCCCTTTATCCTCCTCCTCACAAGCTAGCGATGAGGTGCCAAGGTGTCAGTGACGTGCTCATCCTGCCCCGTCGAGCCCTGTCCACTCCATTGAGTATCATAGGCGCCACTCATGGACCCATCGTAATCTGTGCCTACCATTGTCACAGACAGAGGGCGCTCCCTTCCTACACATACGCACACACACACACCCTCCACACTCAGAAATTCCAGCGTGGGAGCTTGCAAACAGTCCTTGAGTATTTCTTTCTTCTTACCTTTGTTTGCTCAGATTTCTGACTTGGGGGGGCATTTAATTGCGAGCCCAATTCTTTACAAAATGTGAAGCAACAGATCTTGTTGAGGCTGTCTCGAACTGCTGAACGCAGAGCTGTTGAGACAGCCATTAGCTCTGCAAACACAGTCTCTGGAAAGTCCTTGTCTTTTTTGCCCTCAAGACGTTTGCAGTTTTTTCAGACTAGGTGTCCCAGTGGAGTTGGCAAATCTTAAACACTCAACAGCAGTGACAAACTCCACATACTTCACTTACTCACAGTAAAAGCTCAGACACTAGTGCTCTGCTGGGTCCCCAGAGATGATGAAGCTACAGAACTGGCCAACGTGAACCAACAAATAGCCAGTCAGCGCCAAGTGATCTACGCATGCCCTTAGACTGATGGCCTAGGCCGCTGGAGGGTCAAGGTTTGTTACTCTGACCTATAACCCGTAATTTGTCTGGACAGGGAGAAAAATACTTTTTCGCGGTGATAGGTGCCATCCAAAGTGTGTGAAGTAGGCATCAGTGAAACATTGTGGTGTACCCCCCCCCCCCACACACACACACACACACACTTAGTCATGTTTGTTTGTTTTCTAGCGATTTTCATTGAGCGGCCCGCATTGTTAGCCCTACCTCTGACAAAGGGATAAAAATTACAGCAAGTCACGCAAAGGTACGGCCATTAGCCATCCTTGTTCGGCTTCTGGTTGGCCAACGCCAAGCTCCCTTTGGGCTCCGCATAATCCATGTGTGTAGTGATGGTTCAATTACGACAGGTCAATATTTACCCAAAGCCACATCTGAGCTCCACTCCTCATCTATGCGGCTGGAGGGAATAGTTTTATACAGCGTCAGGCGAACTTGCCCCAACTGCCAAATGCAGGATGGGTGTTAACACAGAACGGATTGAAAGCCATGGGATTCCCCATACATACACACACACAGGCTATCACTTGAACAAAAGGAGCTCTGCGTTCTCAGCCTTGTGCATACATCTCTTTCTTTTTCTCACACACACACACACACTCAGACACAAACACACACACACACAAACATACACACACACCTTCATACACAGCGTGTACACAAATACAGGCAGAAGCCATGAGAATAATCTGTTGAGCAAACAAAGGAGTGGGGCAGCTAGGCTTTGTTGCAATGCAGAGCTGTGAAACCCTGTCTGAACTTCTTTTTACAAAGCCATGTACGTTAGGGTGTATGCACCACTGGTCTGTGTGCTTAGCTGTACATTTCTCCATCAAAAGATCGCCCAGACTAAGTGGGGTTTTTTTGTCTTGTTTTGTTTAGCAAAATTTTATTCTATAATTGCTCAGTCACAGCAGTCAACTAAGCAATGATGGGAATTTTTGTTACTCTTAAGGTTATGACTCGTCTTAAATTCTTATTATGCCATACATTACGTTATTAACTCTCTTCATCAAAATTGATGAGCTACACATGATTCTTGTTCTCTTACTATTAAAACATCACATGTCCCTTAAAACATAATTAATTTTGGATACAGCTTACTTCAGCCATATAGCGAAATATTTTGATCACCACTTCAGTCTTATGCAACAGAGTGATGAATGCTGTCCACCACCGCAACCCCCCCCCCAAGGGCTCCAAAGAGTGCAGTGTTTTTGTTTGCCTCCGGGTGTCACTGCATGTCCTTCGAGCGCTATCCCAGCACATTACTCAGAGTTGGGAATGTGCGCTGGGAAAACTGGCCTTACTCTGGGGGATAAACAACCAAGGCACACACTCAAGACAAATAGTCCTCAGAGAGCCGTTCTTCACTTAGTGGGTTCTGGATTTAATAGATCTTGTTTTGTCTTTATTTTTGTTTTTGTCATTCACACGCAAATGCACTTGAAAACACCACTGGGGTTTTTGGGAAGAGTGTATTCGCAAAACAGGAATTGCCAGCATTGCTGTCTCATCTGATGAATAAGATGTCTTCTAGAATTATAGTCTAATTCTGTATGATTGAGAACAGATCCTGATTCTGAAAACTATGTCAACTGAGCCATTAAGCCATGTGAGGGGTTGTTTGGGAGGTCACGCAATCACCTCTGACAATGGCGATGCCCTCCTGTCGGGTCCTATCCTGCCTTGCCCTCCTCTCACGGAACAGGGATGTGCAGTGTACCAGTGCTGGAGGTGGCTAATGCGAAGAGACAAGAGCCCTGCGTTTAGACACACAGGCTCACCTGAGAAGCCCAAACTCTCAAAGCTCATTTAATCAAGGCCTTCTGTCCAGGTCCCCGGGCTGTTGCACAACTGTTCCGTTTCCTACATGTGACAGTGCTTATGGTGTGTGTCTGTTTGTGTGTAAGTGTTTGTTTGTATACTGAATGTGTGTGTGTGTGTGTGTGACCGCATGTGCTGGGGGAGTTTAGCATGTGGATGTATTCAGTCACTTGCTGCATTTTGTCAAGTTTGTCAGTAAGTGTGTGTTTGTGTGTTTCAGTTTGATTGTGGATTGCCTTGTTATTGAGTTCGCTGGGTTGAGCTGAGATAGTTGGATTGTTTGAGTTGGGAGAGTTCCTTCCTCTGTAGATTACATGTGCACCCGCCACCCCACCCTGCCTGTCTCATGCCGCACCTCAGGGGATCTCGGCAATCACTTACTTTCCGGTGACACCACCACCATGATCTCTCTCCATACAGTGTTATTATGCAATGTACAAGATCAGCGCTCTGTTTCAACATGAAAAGGACTATGAGGGATCGGCTGTGATCATGTCCCCTGGGCATGTGGTGTTTTTAGTGCCAACCCAGCCACACTTTGTCACCCTTCCTTTATCTCCACATTCCAGCCCCATCAGATTCCATCTCCTGGAAGAGGCCAGAATACACGGGGAGAGGGAGTGGAGCATGATGCAGATACTGATCATGAGCAAGAGAGTGACCAAAAGGTCACTTGGTAACACTTTATAAGACGATGCCAAAATAAATAGCAAAGTAGCTAGGCATATTACTTTGATTGTTAATAACAAATGTAGTGTATTGATATTAATTTTTGTTAATGCCTAGCAACATTTTCTGGCACACGTAATAATAACTAAATCAGACAAAGCTATTAGTAATGTCAGATAATGTTGCTATATATGCAAATTCTTCATTTGCTAACTCTTTATTTTAATAAATAATGCATAGACTATTTAGTAACACTAACAAATTATTAAATATTATTTACAATCAATAAACCCCTTTTGGTAGCACTTTATTTAATGTTGTATCTATGAATGATACATTGTAAACACATTCTAAAGCATAATCTTGTTTAGTCTTGTAATGACTGACTTAAATTTTATATAGTAAGAGATTGGTAACACTCTGTGAACCAACTATCCATAAAGCATTATAAATGCATTCATAAGTGGTTATAACACATTCATAAAACTTTATAACTAATGACATCAGCATTCATAACTGCCTTTTCATACTAGGGAAACACAACTTTACCTATTGTCTGTAATGGTGCCTTATTGATTTTCATGAGTAATTATGTGCCCATCTCACTTTACACTTTACTATGCACTGAGCACTTGTAGCTCTTCATTATTGGCATGAGCAACTTGGCATATAAAAATAGAATTAACAAATTGAAGCTTTATAGTGCTTTGTGACACTTCATATTGTAAAGCGTCTTTGAGTGCTCAGAAAAGCACTATATAAAACGTATTTATTATTATTATTATTATTATTATTATTATTAAAGGTTTATAAGATAACATTATAATGCCTTATATATACAGTCATGTGACTATAGCCAGTTATGAACAGGGGACATGATCACAGAATATTAGGCTTTATGAATGCTTTATAACCCTTTATGAATGTGTTTAGAATACTTTGTGAATACTGGGTTCGTAGAAAGTGTTACCCAAAGATCAATAACGATTCTACACATACAGTGTTCGAGTGTTGTATTATAACACCTCACAGCCTGGTGTATTACAATGCTTTCTAAGGCTTCTTAACCACCACTTAAAGGCAGTGGTGTATATAATTTTTACATTGAAACACTTTTTATGAACCCAGTATTCATAAAACATTGTAAACACGTTCATAAAGGGTTATTATACATTCATATAATATCATGATGATATGATGTGTTCACAACTGTGTGTCAAACATAAGGCCCAGGGACTGGATCTAGCCTTTCACGATTTAAAAAAGTTTGAAAAGAATTGTAGTAATGTAGCCTGCTTGAAAATTGTTTTAACAATGCACAAGATAAAATTACGCAATGCTGGCAGCTCCACGTCACTGTTATTGAACTAAACTGACTGAGATGCATCACGTCTACTGACAGGAAAGAGAGACAAAATTAAGTGGTGAGGAAGTCAAAACACAGACGCATTAGGACTGTGTTGGTGAGGGTCAGAAACACGAGGAAACTTTTTTTTTTTTTTTTTTTTATAAAAACAATGGTCAGACAAGAGTATGCCAGCCCTCTGAGGAAAAGCCTAATGCTCATGTGGCCCATGATAGAAATGAGTTTGACCTCCCTGGTTTATACATACTAACGACCTGTAAGGCATTATAGGCTTACCTTTACAACTCATAGTGGCACAAAGCATTCAATTTGTTAATTGTCCTTTTATATGCCTGATGCCAAATTCTCAAGCCAAATGGTGAAGAGTTTAAAGTGTTCAAGGGTCCAAGAGCCCAGCCCAACATCATCACAGTGAAACACAACGAAATTGTGTTGATTGTGTGTTTAGATGTTTCTGTGTGAGTGTGTGTATGTGTGTGTGTGGTTGTGTGTGCGCGCATATGTATGTGTATGTATGATTGTGCACACATACGTATGCAAATGTGAATGTATGTATGATTCTCTGTCTTGTCTGTGTGTGTATGAGAAGCTGATAGCCCAAGCTGACTGTGGGTCCGTGGGGAGAGGGAGGGCAGACAGTGGAGTGGGACAGATGAGATTAGAGGTCCTGGTGGGACTGCAGCGGCAGCAGCACCGATAACCATCTGCACCAGCCAGACAGCCGCAGCAGCCCAGCACCAAGCAACAGGGCAGCAGGGGACATGTCATGTGTCCTACAGGGGCGACAGAGGGAGGGAGGGAGGGAGGGAGGGAGAAGAAGAGAGAGAGAGATCAGTAAACATGCTCAATGTCTCGATCAAGTCGATACTGAAGAGAGAGTGAGTTGAAACATGTTAGCTTTGCCAACAGTGTTTCACTGAGTCATGCCAATAAAGCTCCTCTGAATTTAATTGAAATGGGAGAGAGGGAGAGAGAGAGAGACATAGTTGATGTCTCCTGAAGATTACCTGTGTCTATATTCCTCCTCTCTTTCACTACTCTACACCATATGCTTTACTAGACTCACTAATATTATTAGTCTTCCAGCAGTTCCTCAAGCCCTTCTGTATTGATCCATTAGTACAGTAATGGCCCGGGACAACAGTAATTGGATTGTGTGTTTTCTTTGAACCAGCTTGACATGAAGCCGGATTGTTTCTGGCCTCTTTCTTCATTTTAGCCTCTTTCCCAATGCAACCTTGACAGCGTCCTAATAGAAGAGGCAGGGAAGAATGCACTGATTTGAAAAGACCATAATCACTTGTGTTGTTTGTTTACAGAGTTTGTGCCGTGGTTTAAACGGGGGTAGATGAACAAAGCTCCGTGTTACGTTTAGCCCTTGTATACTCCGATAGAGCTCGAGCAGGTGCAGGGCCTATGACAATAGAGGCTTAAAGCCACAATAACATGCAAGCAAAGGCTTAGAATCTGTGTGTGTGTGTGTGTAGTGTGTGCGTGTGTAGTGTGTGCGTGTGTGTGTAGTGTGCGTGTGTGTGTAGTGTGCGTGTGTGTGTGCGCGCGCGAGCGTGTGCGTGCACAGTTCGGTTGTCATGTCTGCCATGCTCAGTTATCCCCGGTGCCATCACCTTTGCCTGGCAGACAGTGCTATCAGTGTGATCAGAGAGAGAGGGGGGGGGGAGGGCTGGAGCCTGGCACCTCAGGCTTCCAGCACTTCCCCTTGAGTGCCCACATTCCCCCTCCTCTCCTCCTCCTCTCAATCTCCCTCCTTCTTTTTTTTCATCTCTTTTTCTCTCTCTTCCTTTCTGCCAGCACGCTTGCCTTCACAGGCGGACACGTAGACTCACTAATTTCCTGATTCTTTAATTATGTTATGTTGGTTGTTTGTACCATCTCAGAGATTTGCAGCCCATTGTCTGTGTGTGTTTATGGGTGATGGGGGCTGGAGATAGCAGTCCCATCTCAGTCATGGCCCTGTCACTGATGACAGATTAGAGCTTTGCTACCCACATGTTGACAAGAAAAGCGGGCCTTCACACAACACCGCTCAGGCTCCAGTAACCAGAAGCTTGTTTTGGAACAGATTTCTTTCTTCATTTCTTGTTTGTTTGTTTGTTTATTTCATGTTTGCTTAGCCTTTTAAATTGTTAGAGAAACAGATTTACAGATGTTGTTCTGGTGGGTTCAAGTCACATTCCATTAAGGTCATTTCTCTTTTGCAACATTTAAATGTCCCCCTGCATACATATTTAGCAATATGAGGTTGTGTATAAAGACTTTAAATTAGCTTAAAGTGTGTGTGTGTGTGTCTGTCTGTCTGTGTATGTTTGTGTGTGTACTAATAGAGATTTATGTGGGTGGCAGTGTTGAGGTAGGCAGGATGTTTTCTTCCTGCCAGTCTTCCACTGTGTGTATGTGTCTGTGTGTGTGATGTTATCTGGCCCATTATCTGTAATAGTGCTCATTAAGTCTAACCGGTATCTGTACAGTGTGTGTGTGTGTGCACGTGTGTGTGTGTGTGTGTGTGTGTGTGTGGAAAAGAGGAAGGGGAGGTGTCACACTCTCACATCAGCAGACAGGGGCCACCACAGATCGCCTCAGACATCCAGACACACCCTGCTTTTTCACTCTGATTACCATCTACCCTGCGTGTGTGTGTATGTGTGTGTATATGTGTCTGTGTTTATTTTTGCCAGTATAGCTCTCTTATTCTCTTCCATCTCCTCTTCCCTTTCCACCTCTTTCTCTACATGCTGTTACAGTGTGATTACAGGGTAGTCGCTTAAACACTTGGGGGTGGTCAAGAGCTGCTGTTTGGGTTGCTTCTAACTGGTAAATAAATCCTTTCAGACAATCACAGGAGTTATGATCCCTCAAGAATGCTACTTGTGGCATTTTTCAAGTTATAACATGGGGCTGTGGATCATAGTGACATGTACAGTGTTCACAGACTGGTAGTTTTCTGAGCAATTAAGATATACATACACAAACATAAATTATTTGAAAAGTCATACATACCAATTTACCTGAATAGCCCACACAGACACACATACACTCACTCTAACATATTTATGCCTTATGCAAAACAGGACATGGAAAGCTGTGCACTGTGCCCTCAAATCCTCTCTGAGCCACTCACCCCCATCAGAGAGGGTGATGTAAGAGACACCCGAGGCCATCGGCACAGGGGCTGACATCACATCCTCCTCACAGCCATCAAAGCATCATGATACCTGCTCAGCATGACTATCGTTCCCCTCGTGCCCCGTTGGTGTTCAAGCGTGACACAGATAAGGGGAGCCCTGACAGTCATTGTCTGCTATGCCTGCCGTCTTACAATCTGACTCCTCCTGTCTTGCAAGCCTCTCACCCCTGCTATCTCTCGTCAGTCCCCACTCGGCTTTGTGGGTGATGCAAAGTGGTTTGTGTCATGCTTATTCGCCATCTTATTTCCCTTACCACTGATATCTGCCCGTGGCATCACCTGGCGTGATGCCAAGGAGACAAGACAACAAATGGGTGAGAAAAAGAAAAGACTGCCATAAAAGTACAGACGTTGTTTGCATTGCCAGACGAGGGAGCACTTGTTTCAATGTGGCCTGGCTGCTTTCCCTGCTGTATATCTCTTGTTTATACAACAGTTAGGTCCGGTCAAACTATTTAGCAATTTCTGATTGGATAAGATGCACGCTAGGAGTGAGGATATCCTACGATATGCCATGGGTGACTGTTCACAGCTACTAATCACTCCACATAATCACTCATTAGGTTGTTTGTGGATATCCTCACGGGTGTGGTTACCTGCAGCTGAACCATACCTGTGAGGATATCCACGAATAGCCTCACTCCCACTTGTGTTATATTGTTTAAATATTACATTTAATCATGGCCTGTTAGGATGGTTACAGTGAAGTGGACCTTTTAGCACCTGTAAGAATGACCTTGCAGCCAACAGTGTTTGCGGTTGGCAGGCCTCCAGTTTAAAATCAGTGTGGACTAGTTGCTTCAGGCTCCTTAGGGAAACACTCCAGGTTCCGGGAAAGCCCTTCCATGAAGTTCTATTGGCGTTCAGAGTGGTAAAACACACACCTGGACTGACCAAGAGGTTCAGGGAGGCTTTACCTAAGCCAGCAAAAGGGATGAGCTGCAAATCACCTCCTTAAGAGCCTTTACTACCTGAGACTGAGAGTCTAAATACCCCAGTTTTCCCTCCTTCCTGGGCTTAGGGCACTTAGTGTGCGGCAGGCTGACATGACGTGGAGGGTTTGGCTTCAGAGAAAATCTCTCCTACGGTGCCACCACAGGTGATCAAGCGCAAGCCTCCTGACACTCTTACAAGCTTAGAGGGGGAATCCTCTCCCTCACAGGCTGCCGTGTGCTCGGTTCGCTCGCCATGCACCACCCACACACACCCACACACACACAAACATGAACAGGACATGAAGTTGAGCTCTACAGAGTTTTTGATTTTTTTTTTTTCCTGAGAAAAGAGATTACCCCAAGGGCTTGTTCAAATGAGTGATGGAATGTCTCGATTTCCCTGGCTTGGCAAGGCACAAGTAAAAAAAGTACTCACATTTTGCTATAGCTAGGTTTTCGGTTGGTGGTAATTTCAGTAAGTGGTATGTTTAAAAGAGATGTTCTGTGCACACACAAAAAGGAGGAGGAGGGGATGAAAGCATTCGGTTTGTGGTTCAAAATACTTTGGTTGTTGAGCCAGAGTGAAGCATCACTCAAGAGACCGTTCTCACAGTCACACAATACTGACTGCTGAGCAGAATATGGAGCCCATAATTGTTATTTATTATCAAATTATTTGGACTGACACAAAGTAAAAATGGCTCCTTCCAAAAACTCTTAATCACTGGAATTTTTTTTTCTTTTTTCTTTTTTGAGGTGAGACATGGGTGAACACACAACTGAACTATTTCAGACTTGAAACTTTGCATGCTAGCAAGCTGTGCACAACAATAGAATATCTGACAGTGAGCTCCATAGGAACCCAGACTGTGGTTGGCTAAACTTTATTTCCACTGCACTTCTCAGTTGATGATTGTTATGTTCTGAGCCACTTCTTTGACGCCATCCTCCTCCTCCTCCTCCTCCTCCTCCTGTTCGTTTCACAACCCTGAAGATGGGGTCATTGACTTGCGTCGTACCTATCCTGCTAATCTCACAAGTGGACGTGGCAGTTAAACAGCTTTGTTCAATCTTCTTTTGTTTTATTTTTATTTGCCCAGTGGATCTGACCAATTACAGACGGGGGCTCTGTTCGACTAAGCATGCAAAGTGACAAACAGGGTTTCCCAGATCACATCCTGGTCCCTCTTTAGTTAGGTAATCACCCGTAGAGGGTCTGATCCCTTTTAACTGGTATGTCAGTCACCAGTACCCTGATCCCCACAGTAAGCCGTATTTGTCAAAGGAAACACTTGATCTGCAAGGGGCATCAGCCTTGGGTGAAGTCTCGGGAGCCAGATGAGAGCCTCAACTTGGTATTTAAAGAGGACAAATCTATTAGGTAGAGATTTGCGGTCACTTTTTCAGAGCTAATCCTATGAGGTGGCTGCCCTTCCTGTTATCCCGTGGGCACCACATTGGGCGTCTATGGAGCACTAAGATGATGTACTTGGGGCAACTGAGAGGATCTTTAGTGGCAGGTTGTGGTGCCAGTGGTGGCTGTGTTGGCACACTGACGGTGTCTGGGAGAGCAAACTTAGCAACCGCCCTCAAATGGGCTTTTATGATTACTGGCGGTTCATCTAAAGTAAATAACATGTCTGTACGCTGGCAACCATGGCAAAAGACGAATTGTGGTCATTAAGTGATATGACTGCTAGAGATGACAAGCCAGCACAGGTGCATCATGTTGGCATATCACCCACTTTGGCAACACTTGACTCTCACTGATGGTGTTGCCAGGGCATAGAAGGTTCCGACATCATTACTGGCAACAGTCAGTGTAAAGGGAGAAGGGACAGATGGTCATGTGTGTCTACACCACCATGCTTGTATCATTAAGTGGTTTACCACAATGTAGGTCCAAGGATTATCTGTACTGACGATCATGCTTATATCCGGGTGTCGTAGAAGTTCTAATTTTACCTTACAGGGTCGCAAACACTTTAAAATGAAACAGTAGAGCCAGTCATGTAAGGCAGCATGTCAGCAGTTCCCTTGTTTGGCCAGTAGAGGGGTTTCATACTCCAACTCCTGAAAGTTGAGGTCTGGCACGGTTCACTCCCACTCTCACCACAGATCTATGTCACAGACTCCCTACACTGTCTCTCCTGTTTAGTTTTTATTTTTTTTTTATCCCTACAGACTTTTCCCTTCGCCAAAAGCTCATTTGTTATTTTATTAAATAAACTGCACCAAGACTGTTGTCAAGAGTACTGTCTTTGTAACAAAAGCATAACCACCAGAGCCTCGATCTGAAATAAATTGTTTTTCCACATGCTTGCAAGAGGGGTGCCTTTTACAGTACCGGCAACGTATTTGGCGGTCTCGCAGGGCTGCATTCTTTACCCATCACTGGCACCCTTGGACAGAGAGAAAGAAAGAGGGAGAGAGAGATGAAGGGGAGAATGGGGGACTGGGGGGGGGAAATGTAGCGTGGCGTGACATGGTTTCAGGCTAGATGTCCGTTTAAGGTCAAAAATTATTGTGGAGACCAGGTGAATGTGGGTAGATATTTAGTGATATTTAGTGGTCACTGTGTGTGTGGGTAGAGCAGACACATTTTGTGTCCAGAGAAATTGGATGAATGATGGGAGATCCTGGGGTGCCTTTGTCACTCAGCCAGCCACAGTGCTTGTGTGCTGATCTCCTGGGGTTTCATTGTAGGAGGCTCTGTTGTGACGGAAAGAGGCTGCCTGATGTAACAGCTCGCTCCTGATTGGCTCTGCAGGGAGCTGAGGGGGAACCAGAGAACCAGTAGCTGAGGCTCCAGGAAATAGAAAGATGGAGACGGGACACAAAAATGAGATTAGTGTATAAACATGGCTACTCTTATTTCACAGATGCGTACACAGGCACAAACAGTCATGCACAGCCAATGGCTGGATTTAATAACCGCAATCGACATGACGCAACAGTGAACTCACAGGCCGACTATGTCTCTGCAGTCATCAAAGTACACCACAAAAGCTTTTGTAACAATATCCTGTTTTTCCCCCAAACATGTGCATCGTTCAGTGAGGTATGATGTTGGACAACGATTTACTTTTTTCACATAGAAAAGCTTTGTGCTTATTGGTCCCAAAGCCAATTAGAGAAACACAGCTCAAATGCCGTTTTATTCTTCGAGTTTAACTTGTTTGTTGGTCAGTGTCCCACGGCCATTACTGCACATTGTACATCAATCTTTTGGGCATGCATTTAATCTTATGGATAAAAAGTTAATCCGCCCGACCATTTCCTTAGCAAACCCTTAATCCATGCAGCTCTCACAGTATAATTATTAATTTTTTTTTATTGACGCTTTCATCCAGCGCCACTCAGTGTAGCTGGACCCCAGCTTTATGCGATGGGGCTTATGTCTTAATGGAACCAACCAGATGTAGCCTTTGATCAAGGGACACAGCCGCCGTTAAGTGTCCCTCCACTGCAGGGCTGAACTCCCTGGCCTGAAGGAGCCCATTGCCTCAAAGACCAGCGCCTGTTCTTACGCTAAGAGTGTACCCACATTGCACATTGCAAGTCTTCTTCAGTAGTCGTAGTCAATGCCATTATATTTTTTCACTTCACTTTAGTGTTGATGCTATTCTAGGTCTTTAGAGACATTTTGAGTGGGTTTAATTGTAACTGCAAGGACAGGACAGGGAGGCTAGGTGAGAAAGTGAAACGTGAGAAAGCCACTTACCCACAAACAGCTCCCTTCCTTCTCCTTCTCTTCGTAGCCAAGGCCATCGCATGTCACAGCTTAGCCAGCCCTGGAGTCATGCAAATGCCAAGCAGAGGCTTCGGTGAGATCTGACTACATGTGGATCAAATCAGAATTATCCGCTAATTGACTATTTACTAGGCACCAGAAAGGCCGTAATGGACTTGATATTAAATCCTTCTCAAGTATTTAAAGCGTGTTTCTGAGTGCAAGACACTGAGCCTCGTTCTTGCTCTTATTTTTATATTTTTTTGTTTTACAAGGAGGGGCGAATTAAAGCTCATGGGTCAAAGTGTGCCCAGGCAAGGCAGCTCTCAGACGGAATTTAGGGACGACAGTGGGAAGCAGCTCAAGGAGGGCAAGTTGCGGAGCAGGAGAGAGGCACGGGGAGATCTGCTCCAATGAGTTCCAGATGCCCCAAGGCCCCGGCCCCACTCTCCAAGAGATACTCTGGGCTATAGTGTGCTACAAGGGGCTTAGACCTGGCTTCCCTTTAATAGAGATAGACTGCTTTTTATGTGGAAAGTTGAATCACGTAAATTTCAAGTTGTCTGCTCTGTCTTTTGCTTTATATGCTACTAAAGCTTCAGTTGAAGAAAGGTCAGTCAAGTTTTGATCAAATGAAACCGAGACCCTTTTTTTCTTCTTTCTGAGGCTTAAAAAGCATCGGAAATGGATCTGAGATGCTGAAGATGCCTTTTTTAAAAGACAGATTAAAGACCCACATGACATTTCCTTTGACCCTCTCTCAACCTCCCACAGAAATGCAACCTTTGGGTATCCTAGCCATATATGTCCAGAATGCAATATCATTATCAGGGCCACGCCTAAATTCACATTCAAAGTAGCTCAAGACAATGCAATGCTTGCATTTGCTGTGTTGTATGTTTTTCTGTTTTTTTTGCACATCACTGGATAAAAATGTGTTAATCTCTGCTAGCCGATGTGTATTTAATTTTTGCTATGCTCCCCATTTAGATGTGGCTGGTCCCAGCAGCTGTGAGGTTCTGCTCCAGGATGCTAAGTTAAGACGGCTCTTCCAGAGAGGCTGCAGTGGTAGACCCTCAACCCAGAGCCATCAGATGAGAAATATTATGCAGTGGTATATGTATGTGTTTGAATTTAGAGCTTTGGAATCCTCATTTCTGTGTATATGTGCCTGTGTGTATGTGTGTGTGGAAGTTGTGTGTAAATATGTTTATTTTTAGCACATGTGAAAACAATCGGGTAGAGATTTGTTTTATAGTCAGCTCTGGTCTAACTCTGCTTAACTGAACAAACTGAGCACCTAATGTCCATATGTGTGCAGCTAAAGGAAATGAATTAAGACATAAAATCCAAATAGCATGAGTCTGATTAATGGCTGGCATTGTCTTCATTGCTGCTCATGATGTCATCGTTCGTAACATTTTCCTATACGTGAAAAGGCTAAAAGGTTACTACAATTCAAAAAATGCCTGTGGTAGCATTAGCATTAGCTAATGAAAACAAATATTAGAAATCTGTGGAGGATTGCTTTTTCAACTTCACTGCACTGAATATAACAATCTGATGAAAATATTTGTGCTCCTATCAAGCAGAGGGCCTCTCTCCACCATAATCTGTCAAGGGGATTGGGGTTTCCAGGGGCCTATGCACAAAGCCATCTGCTTCAACTCCACAGCAGCTCATCTGCTGGTTCGAGCTCCCCAAAGTTCCTGTTGATTTGTTAGAGCGGTAGGCACTTCCTCCAGTACAAAGACCCCAGTGCCTTGGATGGCTTAGCAGAGAGGCAGGAGCGCCGACAAGATCCAGTACAGACTGGCGGCCATAACTCACCACCCTAATGACTGTGGCCTGTAGAACGGTGAGAAGAGCAAAAACCCTGGCCCTTAAGACATCGTCGCACCCTACACTTTTTAAAACTGACTCACGCCGAGGTTGGAGGTAACTCTCGGGAGAGTTGGCCATTTGAGATGCAGCTCCACATAAATCACCAACGTCGTGTCTGGGCCTCCCACCTCTTCAAGATCTCTGGACCCCCACCAGCTATGCTATCTCACCTCCCCCAGATATCCAGACCTCCACCAACTATTAGTTCCCATGCTAGCCACTGCTCGTGTTGCATCTCAGTCCACAGTTGCATGACTGTTCTTTCTGATTCAGCCCCTGAATCTCAGACTTAATACTTTCAACATACTCTGTATTTTGCAATTGCTACCCATTTCTCTGCCAAAATATCAGATTTACTGTTAATCTAAAATCCCACTTAAGGATTGAAATGATCTCAACCAACTTGAAATTTGCCCTCGAACGTGTTCAATTTTTTCACATGTATGTTTGTATTGTGACAGTTGACAAAGTGTTGCTAAACAGCCAAACAACACCTGCAGAGAGGTTAAGTAGAGTCTTGCGTACACATAAACACATCCAGAGAGTGCCAGAGACCAAGAGGAAAAAAAGGAAAAATCTGGCTTAAGCAGATTTCCAAATGATAGATCAGCGATGTATCTGAAGTGCAGCCAACACCCAAGCCCTGAGACTGAGCAGCCTTACAAGGGTACTAATGAACCCTAATGACTTCCCCCTGTTGCCTACAGACTTGGTCCAGCATAACCTTCAAAGACAAAACCCCATCCAGGAGAACTGAAAAACTGGGAGACAAAAAAATACAATTTATTCAACAAATGTGTGCAAAAAAACACTGAAATAGTCAAAGAAAGTAATCCCATACACACTGGGTCAAAAGACTGCCATGTATTTTATGTTCTTTCTTCTCCCCAGAAATCCTTAATGTTTTCAAGGCTAGTGCAGGCTCTACTTCATTTTGTCTGCTACACTTGCTTTGTGGCTTTTCTGCTGGCTGGATTTTATCCAACTCAGCCGTTTGGATCAGGGATTTCGGGCTGAGGGCTCTCTGTTCTGCTCAGCTCTTCTCGTGGCTTAAGAGCAGCCCCTATGCCCCATCTGGTTGCAAGGGGTTCCTCTGATGTCCCTCGCTCCGGAGCCCATAGCTCTGGACTGCGTCAGACTGAGCCCGGGATGCAGATCAGATGAGTCCACTAGAGCACCGTCCAACTCCAGAATGGAGGTGGTGGTGGTCACAGGGCGGGGTGCACCGAAAGTCCACTATGGAGATCCCAGGAGCTGTAGACTGTTCTTTGTTAGTGCTGACCTTTGCCAGAAATTACCCAGTTCAGTTTCTCTGAGCTGTTCTTGTTTACAGCGTTAAGCTACAAATCGCTGCACAGTTTGCTTCCAGTCTTTCTGCATGGTTATCCTTAAGGGAACTGCACAGGTCACTTTAATAGATGGATTCTTTTCTTTATCCAAAAAGAAAAATCTAAGCTTTAAGCACAGATTTTGCATAAATACACTGTTGGTGAGGCCTAGAAGTCAACACAGGCCCAGAGAAGCTGTAAAGATTAACTTGACACAAAACAGTCTCTGTAACCTTGCACCCCTATACATTAGGGGTTGCTTATATAATCTAAACCTATTATCTAATAATATTACAGTTATTTATGAGCTGCTGATAAATCTTTCAAAATGATTATCTGCTTGTAAATAATAATTCCTTCCTCCTGGTATTCCTTCGTGGTTTAGTGCAACATTAGGTACTGCATAAAGAAAAACTTCAAATCAAGTATCAAATTTTACTTTTGAGCCAGGACCTGTATCAAATCCTTGTCCCACAGACACCGATATTACCTAAAATGGCACTTATGTTTGTACCTGCATAAACCAACCAGCTTATTCAGTCCACTCAAACCTTCAATATTTCACATACATAAAATATAAATTTACATATATATCATATAGGCCATACAAATTGATACGTTTCAGGCTGTAGACATATTCAATCCCAGCATGTCACTAGCATAATTTGTACATTTTGTGTGCTTGCTTTTTTCTGAGTTGGCAAAAAGACCATGAGCCATACGCTGCTTACTCTGAAGATATCTTGGCAATCTACTTGCAAAATGCACAATTTCGTCATCCACTCCATAAAATATGGTCATTACTGTCATCCACCATCTGAAATAAATACGTTAAATCACGCAAAACACTGCACGGGTTGGTTGACTCTCCCTCACTATGGCTTCTATGTGCAATTTTGCACCAACACTATGGCTGTCTAGAACTGTAATCTCAATTGCAAATGCTTATAGGGGCAACATCAAGGTACTACACAGAGGTACATCAGCATATCTGACGAATAAGGCAGACAAGTGATGGAATTTTCCCCCCTGTCTAGCTTTCAGTCCAGTGTGTTCCAACCCCAGTCAGCCCCATTTGGTACTGATAGGCTGAGTCACGTGTGGACGGGCTCTGGGCGGTGAAGCCAGAGAATTCCCTGTGGGTCCGGAGTGGCGAGTCAGGTTTTCGGTGGTGGTACAGAGAAGCGTGGGCCAACCGATCTCGAGAACTTGCTCCGGGTGGGGAGGAGGAAGACGATGAAGATGAATAGGCAGGCCCTGGAGGAAGAGCACGCTGTGTGCCAAAGACCAGGTCTGGAGGTGCAGGTTGTGGGCGCTGCATGGATGGTGAATGGTGCGACACTACTGGGGCTGAGCTGGTGAAGTGGGCTGCAAAGGGCTGGTAGGGCACAGTCTCTACAGTCTGTACACCATAGCGCGGGTACGGCTGCACCGATGCCCACATGTTGCAGTTTAGTGAGGGCGGAGGCAAGTCTTCCCCACCCACGGCTCCAGGTCCTGGGCCTGCTTCTCCCTCCACTCCCCCATACATACAGGCCTCCCTGGAGCTCAACGCCTCCCCGCAGTAGGGGTGTGAGAGCAGGGGTGGCTCATAGGAGGAAGATGGCCGGAAGTAATGCTCCTCTGACACACCCTGGGGTGTGGTCTCCAGATAAGGCCTCTTGCATCCCAGCTCCAGATGCCTGCTGCTATTTTCTGTGTGAAATGGAGATCATGTTACTAAGTGAGTAAATCCTATCTAATTTGTTTGGGGCAATAACAAATTTTCTGTAGCATCTATCAAATGTTCTATCCTTTATAGACAGATGGTGGGAATCTCCCATTATGTACAAAGTGTGAGGGCAACTTAATAGTTTCCAGACCTGATTCCTCAGGCATTTAGGCATATGGAAAAAAGGAAACATTGATTTTATGATGTCACAATATCTGCATTTAGAATATTACAACTGAATTTATATTTTCTACAAGATTTGCAGTCACAAATTAAAGAACACATTTATGTATAATGAAGACATTTATAGGCAGATGTCTTGTCACGTGGATGGCATTTTCATGAAAAACTAAACTAACACCACTTTCTCTAAGAGAGGACCAAGCTGTTGAGAAATCTATTTTCTCCAAGAAAATGACCACTAACATAAAACTCTTTTTGTCTGGCAATCTGCAAAATGCATAACTAAACTCGCTATTCATCAGAAGCTACTGCAAAAGCTTTTGATGTGATTCTGGCCGCTGGTTTATGATGTCTTCAAATTGAAAATGCTCATTACTCTGGAAAATAAAAACAATATTGAGATGCTCCTTTGAAATTTCATCGAGGGTCATTATTTTATTTTTGTGGTTACAAGTAATCTGTGTTCCTCCAGCCTGACAGTCTATTCAGATGTGTTTTATTGCTTCAAGTGAATAGTGAATAATATGGTAAGAGCAACTAGCTTTGATTGCCCACTCTTCATTTGATATATTCTGCTTTATTCATAATTTAAAAAAAATGCAGTTTCATTACACAAGCAACAGTTACTTTTTAACATCTAAACACGGTTCTACTGGTGCAGAGAAAGTGTATCGGCCACTAGGCTAGGGTATGAGATGCTTTCTGAAACCATTTTTGCTGAATTACTTGAAATCTTCACACCCTAATCACAGTCACACACAATTAAATGCTCTGACATACTCTACAACTAAGACATGGACAACGATAGGTCGGTCAATGTGATATGCCTATCAAAATAGTAGAAAACAGTAAACAAACATTGCGTTCAGGTGTGGAAGATCTAATGGAATTGGGATTGGTCCTTTTTGTTTTCAAAAAGAAGTTTGCTCACTGTTTTTTTAAGAATTTCATATCCCTCCCTTAATCTGTCAAATACTAAGACCTTAGGATAAGAAACCTGAATGCCTCTAACGTGTACGAGGTTCTCTCTTTACCTCTGTGCTTGAAGCAGTGGTAGAGCAGACTGGGCTCTCGGTTGGTGGGGAAGTGGTTTCCCAGAGGCTCTTGGGCGTCTGCGCCAGACAGAGGGACCCCACTCTCATACTGGTAGTGGGACAGGACCTGTGGGTGGCCACCTAGCATTCCCGCGCCCAGCTTCCCTGTTAGGTGACTGTGCGAGGAGATGAGTCTCTGGCGCACCATGCTCTTGGAAATCACTGGGTAGTCTTTCCTGGCAAGGAGGAAGGGGGATGATTGGTAAAAGGAAACAGTTAAGGACAAACATGAGCAGTTTGTTCCTTAGAGCCTGGCTGGGATTCTGCTTGGTGTGGGGAACATGGTATTGGCCACTTACCCTTGCAGCCTGGACACACGCAGATCCCCCTCATCGCTGCCTCGAAAGCCCTTGGCGAATGGGTTGTTTTCGATCTTCAGCTGGGTAATCTGTCAAGAGAATCAGCCATGTGATGTCTGAACCACTAAGGGGATTCAGTCCAGTAAATTGCACATATCACGCCCATATTTGGCTTTCCATAATTGAAAGCATGCAGCACATTCAGCATGTGTCCTAAGTAAGGCTTTGCATTTCGTGCAGTACTGGCACGCCATCTCCTGCGGTTTAAGATCAGTGTGCCAGAACGCTCATTAAGACAGGAAGTTGGATATTTTTTTTGCCACATATGAATCATAGTGTCCATCTGCAACATTACCAATGGGGACCCATAGTGTAAATTGACCAGAATACCTTGTGGTTCTGATAGGATGTCACAGAGATGAAGGAGGTCTCATGGAAGACGTGAGTGCAGTACGCTGTGTTCTTGGAGCCGAAAGCGTTGTTTTCATCCGCCTTGACAATGTGCAACCTGGGCTGGTACTTGTGCATGGAGTTCAGAATGATCTGCAGGCAAACAACCAGAAACACTGAGCTGGAGCCCAAAAACACCTTCCACACCTCACTCTGAAAGAGAGCCTGTACTAGCATGTTTGTGTTCAGTCTTTTTTTTTAATCCATCTAGTTGACCCCTGGATTCTGTTGCCAGGCTGTGCCGCTGCCTGGATTTGAATAGCCCCACAGTGTAAAAGCAAGTGGTCAGTTTTTCCGTAAATCGCTGTGCAGGTCTTTTACCATTTTAACAAGCAACAACTCTAAATCATAAAATTCTTGGCCAAATGTAGTAAATCTGTGTGATGTATTGAATCAATTAATTGTTTTCCTAAGTGTCACAATCCATACTGTTAAGTGTAAGACACTGCAGAATAGTCTCTGGATCTGACAGACCTTAGCTTTGTATGTGGATGAATCTGTAAACGTAAAATGATTAGAATACTGAATCAATTTAAAGACACTAATTAACATTACCTGATATATCTACTATAAACACCTATAATACATGGAGGAGTTTATGTTTGGTGCACTGCTAGGTCTTCTGGGTGCTCGGAGCAGCCTTGTGCTTGCAGTTCACTGGAGCGTTAGACCAGGGTCATCCCCAGCACAGTTCTGTCAGGGGCAATGAACGTCAGGCCTTTCCCCTCCTTTCTCCCTCTCTTCTCCCCTCCCTTCTCCCTCGCTGGAGTTTCTCTCCCCTCTGCCCCCCGCCCCTCCAATCCAGCCACATGGAGCCAGCTCCTCAGCTGAAGAGTGCAGCAACTCTCCCCTAAGAGAGTCTCAGGAGTGACAGGGCGCAGAGGGCACAGGCAGGTTAACAAAGAGGGCAGGCTGACCCAGTGTGCTGTGTCAGGGCCAGACAGAAGCCAGGGCAGGTGGTGGAAGGTTGTTTTTTTTTTGGGGGGGGGGGGGTCTCGGTCAGCTAGGACTTTGGCGGGCTAAGTAGAGACACACGTGACCTTTTGTCTACTTGTCTGTCTGGTGTCTTTTGAGTTAATATTTATGGGGCAGGTGATACCAAAGCAGACAGACTAATTGTATTGATCAGGAAGCTTCTGGACACGTCAGCAGCAAGGAGGCAACACAGACATTGCCTTTGATCTGAATTTTGGGTTTTTTTTGGGCTCTAGCACTTTTGATTTTTAATTTCACTCTGACCCAAGATCAACTCCACTGGCTCAATTAAACAGCAAGGCACCACCCTGGCTTGCACTAATTCACCCTTATCTGTCTGTCCTGGGTGTGTGTCAGACCGGCCCCACTCAGCCTCCCACTAAGCTCGTAAAGTAAAAGTTGAGGGTGTTGAATATCAGCACTGTCATCAGGCCAACAGTAGCAAAGGAGGCTGAGATCAGAGATAATATTTTTACTGCTGACGATGAACAGAGGGCTAGCCTAGATACCTGGAATTAAAAGGTCTTGACGTTACCTACTTAGACACCAGCTAGTTTAGGGCATCTAGATCCAGTCTCACAAACAGCTTGGAGTTCAAATACATTTTTTGCATATAATGTCAAGACACAAATAGACCCAAAAAAGTGCAAAAGTTGTGCTTAAAAATTTATAAAAATTAAAAATATTTTTTAGCTGCACAAATCTGCACTTATTTTTCTTTAAAATCAACTTGCACTAAACCTTCAATTGGACAAATCAAATGTAACAAAACTGCAGCCTCAGTATTCCAGCACAAAAAGTAAGGCACTAACTAGCATTACTCTGATTCTCTGCTGCACTGCTGCTTCTGTTCAGCATGTTGCATGTTCGTGCCTGTGCTTCTGTCCCCGGCACCAGTGGACCCACTGAGCGGCTGGTGTTGGGTGTAAAGGCTTGCCGTGGTGGCCTCGGTGCCGTGGTGTGGGGTGCCCGGCAGAGGCCCTGGCGCCCCTGCTGGGGTGGGCGTCAGCCTGGCTTAGCCGGCCCCGCTCCAGCCTCATTACTCGCCCTTATCACATCCCAGGCACTCGACTAATCCTGACAGCCAGACCCCGCACTGATCCGACAGGTTATGAACCTAATGAGCTCCTCCTGACAGGATGACTTCAGACAAGCAATCCCAGGGTCCCTCTGGGCGGCACTGACATGGTCACACTCTTCACCTCTGCTAACCGAGTGCTCCCTCTTTCTCCCTCTGTTTCATCTCTCCCTGTTCTTCCCCAATTGCTGTTTCACTTGTTATTTAAAATGCTTGTGATTTCTTGGAAGGTATCTCCGTTTCTGTTCCATGTATGTCTGGTTTATCAGACAGTGTATGTCATTTCAAAATACATCAGACCAATACTAGCTAACTAACAATAAAATTATAATTTTGTTTGTCTATTTCTTTAATCCCAATAGTTTACTTGATTTATAGTAATTCTGATCTGCCTCATCTGTCCTCAATTTGGATTTCACCTTGTTAGTCTACATTCTTATATTAATGCATGGCATTCAAGGTATCCTATTGACTGCCTCTTGAAATTTTGCTAAGGTTGAGTGCAGCCATTGTGCCTAACCACGCAAGGCACTATGACATATGGAAGTGGCCATTCCATAAATCTGCTGATTCGTATTCCCAACACCATGCTGGGTAACATTCAAGCGGGTCAGGCTAGAGAATAGAGGGACATGCCAACAAACCACTTAGTAGCCATTAAGCGTTTAATCTCTCAATAAAAGACTTTTTTATAACAACACCTCTTTGCCCATTACTTGAAAGTATTCTTCAACAAAGCCAAATTGGCTGTAGTACAGCACCTTTTGCTCTCTGCAACAACTTGACCAAAATCTTAAATTGATCTTTATTATCATTATTACACTTCACTTAACTTCACTTTGCACATCGGACTCTTGAACATTATTATAAAAATGTAGTTTGCTGTTTCTAAATAAAATGATTTCAAATCACCAAATGAATCCCATTTTACCCGTTTTGCAAGTGCTAATTGACCACTGACAATCATGCCTGCTGCTTGAAATCAAGCATGGGAATGAGAATATGTACATTCCCATCCATGCATACACAGTACAGTAATGCACCTCAGCATGCATCTCAAGCCACTCATCCGTGCACAACCACTGAGCACATGAGTGGGTTACGGAGTCACTCACATGGCCAAAAGGGTCCAGGTGGTTGTTGGTGAGTTTCATCTTCTGGAAGGAAACCAGCTGCCGCATCCAGTGAGCGCCGGTAGCGGGGGAGTCTGGGTGAACGTACAGTCGTCCAGGCATGGCTGGCTCAGCTTTTCCTGCCACCATCCTGGGGAAAAAAAAGACACAAAACGTGCAAGAGAAAAGATGTGAGAGTCTTGGTGACTTGGTGAAGCTCCAATGCCAACCATGCCTGAGGCTGTCAGATTCAGGCCCTGGGAAGTAATGTAGTCTCTCCCACGACCACTGCCACATCATGTCCAAACCAAGTGCTACTTGCGCATGGTCACGCAACAACCATCAATTTCACTGTCTGGAATGGTGGTTTCACACACATCATATGGATATTAATGGCATATACAGATTGTGTACATTTTTTGCCAGTCGCTCTGTAAGAATAGCTTCTTCTGTGGCTGGGGGTGGCTGCTTTGAACGTAACATCACCGCTAATTATGCGCCTCCAAGGTGTTGCTGAGAAACTCCAGACCCCTTGCTGGCAATGGCAAAAATTCCAGGCCATCCCACAGACCTTGGGGGGGGGGGAATGGCCATAAAATGCCGGTCCACTTTCAGAAATGAGGGGATTTTTGTTTTTTTATTTAACTGAGGATTTTGTTGGAATCACATTTTTATTTTGTTTGTACTCTGCACTAGAAAAAAAAAATCTGCCTCTTTAAAAAAAAAAAAAAAAAGAATGCCCGCATAGCGCCGGCGCACAGAGTGCCCGTCTCTGGTGGCGTCGCTTGCGGTGAACGGTCACAGAGAGGACAACGCCGATCACCCAGCTGTTCTAAGACCATTGGTTTTGACAGGCCGCTTGCCAGTATCCCGGAGTAATTAACTGTGTGCTAATGACAATCCACAGCCACAGCTAGCATAGCAAAGGGTTGTTTTGTGGCTGTCATGGGAGGAGAGAAGTTGGGCTAATAAACATAAAGAGAAAAGCTTCATTGATTAGACGAGCCTGGGCTCCAAGACAGTTTTCCCAACTCCGGTACTCTAAATATGATATATTTCCTTTTCCCCCTAGTGCTTTAAAATGATTTATTCCACTTTTCACTGTGAGTTATCTGTACTTAATTCTTTCAGTTTTTTTTTTAATTCTATGTTGTCTGGATGATAGATTTGACAACAGCCAGTCCCCAATGTTGGATCACAAAGAGCGAATTAGCAGAGAATTATGCTCCATTGCTCCTACCATTGGCAGTGAATATGGTGCAGGGAAATGGCTGTGCGTGAGAATGTATTAACTTGCATCACAGTGCACAGGATAAAAACACTGAACAAACATGATGAAGTCATAGCCTGTCCCAGTGTGTGTGTGAGAAAGAGACAGAGAGAAAGCCAAAGAGAATTGCGAGGCCATATGCCTACAGGGACGAGCCAGCATCATCACTCATGGTGCCAGCCTAGCATCAGTCACGCCCCCAGTCCATGCCCCCGTTTATCGCTCAAGCAAAAACTAGCTGTGAGCGATAAACGTCCTTCCCATCCGCACTGCAGAAGCTCTGTCATCTAGATAAATAGTGATCTGATCTTTTTTTTGTGTGCTAATGTTGGAGTGGCGTAGGACTAAGTGGTCACTTTCACTATTCCTCTCCCACGCATATGCATTGCACAGGGCAAAATCCTTACATTTCTTACAGGTGTGTGTTTGTTTACTTATGTACAGTATATTGTGCATATTTGAACAACAATTAGCCATGTGGAATAAATGTATTGAATTACAATCAGCAATGCATTTTTAAGTTACGTTCCACTAAATTCTCCTCCATGACGGCTCACCTCCCATTTATAAAACTGTTATGGAGAGGTATGACTCAGTAACACAGATAGTTTTGTTCAATCGACCAATTCAGTGTATAGGACTTTCCTACAGCCATCATACCTAGCAAGAAAGACAATGACTGGTGTTCCTCTCAAAGCGAGGGAACCACTACTGTTATTATACTATTGTATATGTGTTTATTTTTATTATTGTATTTGTGTTTATTATTGTTGTTGATGTTGTTGTTGTTTATGTACCATACTCACCACTTGTTATCACAGAATTTGTAGCGGTGGTCATCAGCTGGAATGATGTCGGCAAGGAGGATGTACTTGGTTTTTGGGTTCATGCCAGTGACCTTCACCTTATAGCTTGGGAACATCCTCCTAAGACACATATAGTAGCGTTAATACCGTAATGCATTTTACATCCTTACATCCTTTTCGTTGTGTTCCTCTCAAGAATTAATGTAAACTTTCACATTTGTTTATGACATACCAATATTAAAAATATTGAAATTTCCATTAATATCAGAAATTGATTTACACTTCCTTATTTGCTGACCTTATGCTTGAAAATGACATGCTTCTTTTCTTGTAGACGTTACATGCATTTAAAATAATGCGTGCACTTAAATGCATCTGCTTCTCAACAAGTGGTGTAGAGGTGTCCAGTCAACAGCTTGGACAACAACATTAAGACTGGATAAGACCTTCTTTAGAGGTCTTACTAGAGGTTTTAGTGGTATTCAAGTGTACAGACGTCGCAGGAAGTGTTTGTCGCGAGCAGATGAGCTCGCGATTAGCAGCGAGATAGTGGCTCAACCTGTCCTCAGTCCAAGATAAGCTGCCTGAAGACACACTATAGGCCACTAGAGTCCACCAAGGACATGAGTTGTGCCATGGGACTAGCAGCAGAGTATTTTACTGTACCCTTAATCTCCATCACCTGAGATGCATGATCCTGCACTGTAAGATTGAAACAGAAATTATACTTCAACCGAGCGATAAGCATATAAATGAAAAGCAGGCTTCCCTTAATAAATCTCTTGCTTTTTTCCGTGTATACTATGGAAAACTGCTTCATGCCTGTTATTAATTTGCTTGTAGTCAGACGTGTATTTTTAGGGATATACTCTATTTCGAGAGAGAGCGGCCCTGTAAAATGTGGGAATGCCAGATTTTGCTCTTCTACAAGAAAGCCTAGGATGACAGACAGAATATGCTAATATTCCAGACGCACTCATAAAATACATCAATGGGGATACCTTTGGTAACCTTTCCCAAAAACAACACTCTTCTTTTTCCACCCCCATCTGCGTCAAAGCAAGTTGCAATGGGAACCTAATAAACTGTAAGTGCTTTTTAACGGCAGCAAGAATGCATAACGGTTTATAAAGCCAACTCATCATAGTCCCTTGAGGCATTTCAGTCCAGCATGCTGCTTTATCTGGGGGTGCCTTGGCCAATGGGTTGTATTTACAAGGCATGGCTGTAGACAAAGAATACACAAGGCTGATGATCAACCATGACTTTGTCTGAAAGTGCGCGCCATTAAAAAAATTTCGGAAACAGGCATGCAAAGGGCACTCGAGGTAAGTTACACCTAATGCTGTGAGAGACTGGGGATTGCCAATGGAGAGGGTAATCTCTGTCTGTCCAACCTCTGAAATCCAATAACGGTGCGACGATGCTCACACAGGCACGCGATAATCTGCAGAGAGCATATAAACAGGCCTTGTCCCTCAGCCTGATGCTAGCACACTGTTAGCGTGACAACAGCTACCTCCTCAGATCTTGCATAAAGAATCGGGATATAATATCCACAGCTGCATTCTCCATTTGTTGCATTTGGAGAAGCCAGATTGTTAAAATAAAGTATGTATGTTAAATCCCTGGATTTGGACAGTGGTCAAATGTAAGTAGCTGCATAGAGAAACAGGCCAAAAAAAAACTAAGGCTCATACTTCTGGAGAAGAATTTTATGTCGTAGACATTTATTTATTTTTCAAAAGATAATTTCAGAATGATCTGTGTAACCTCGCTCAAAGTATATCTCATTCTGAATTTATGCTAACAATGAATCTTCCCATTTAAAATGGAACAATGTATGTCTACGTGATGAATCTTTGAGCTGCTTTATTGTAACATTTCTCAACCTGTTTAAATAGATGCCAAGACTGCAAGTCCAAATGCAAAACACTTGGGATATTGTATCATTGCTGGATACGGACAAAATGTCACAAATGCTTTTCTGAATTTTAAAGTTTTAGCGACAGTCAAAATGAACTGTGAGACACTAAGGGGTACAGCTTATCAGTACTGGGATGTGCCCCAGTAAAAAAAAGAGACGCCCCCTGGAATATAGTCGTCTATATGTGGTGTTATGTCCAGGAGCATTCTTGATGTATAAAAAAGAATATGTCCCTAGGAACAGTCAACACCACCTATCTACCTATCCCACCTCTGAGCTTGTTTTTAAAATCAATACAACAAAACAAAAATGACGATTACACAACAGAAGAGACATGAAAACATTCTCTTACAGCACAAAGGAATGCCTATTCTTCATATGGAGGCCACTACTGCACTTAGTGCTAGATCACATTGCATGTCTAATAGGGTCTCTTAGCAGGCTCAGCCATCCTGACGCTTCCACACGCAGGTCGCTTGCTCAGGAAGCAAGGGAGAAGCAGGAGCAGCCTCAAGCGTTTTATTTCTGCCCTTAACGGTCAAGGCACTTCTACTTGTTTTACTAGAAAAACCTACAGAGGGTTACAATTATTCAGATCAAACCAGCAGATATGCAGGGTTTGTGTAGGTACAGCTGTATTGTTTTCATTTCATTTTTTTAACTCTGTCCACTCAGTTTTTTTTGTTGTTGTATAAATCAATAAACCCACAGGTTGCAGTGTGTGTGAGTGGCTTTCTTTCACATCAGCAAATAAAGAGGAGAGACTGGAGAATGAAAAATAGGAATGTTGTATCACGGTTGGCACACACACACATATGTACACACACACAGAGCACCAGCTGTTTCTCTTAGTTCTCTCTTCCCCCCTTTGGCCCTGTGATTCATCCTGTCCGTGCAGAGCGGAGCCCCCCAGCCCAGCGCCGGGCAGATCAAACGGCCCAGCGTCGGATGATGGAGCTCCAGGAGCCTGGAAGACGCCGCCAACGCCAGGCGCCATGCTGCACTCGTCATGAACGCCACTGCCGAGGCAAGGCCTCACCGCCTAGCCAAAAAGAAGAAGCAGCTGAAGAAGAAGACGAGCAAGAAGCGCCAGGATTAGAGGACAAGAGAGAGGAGGCAGCAGGAAGTCTAGCATATATACCGTAAACAAGCCAGTCAACCTTGATCATAACATACACACACATACACACACAATCCACTCCACTTCACCCCTCCTCCCTGCACCCTCCTGTTCCCACGTGCCACCCTAGAGGTACGGCGTGCACTCTCTCTGAACCTCTGACTGACACATTTCTGTTCTACATAGCGTGACCCATTTTTCCCCTCGACAGCCAGCCTGCGCAGAAAAACACAGACCCTTACATGGTCGCTCGCCCACGGACATGTTCTATCAACATGCTTTTCCATATTATATTTTGTTTTTTTCTTTTCTACATCTGATTTTTACAAACCAGACACTGATTTTACAAGCAAGCATGCATACATACATAAAAATGTTTACAAGGAAATATTTTCAATTACCTATTATTCTTTTTTTTATTCTCACAAAAAAACACATTCCTGTTTTATTACTTTGTTACTGTTTATCATGCAGGTTTTCTGCTCTGGCATATTCGTAAGCTCCATAAACAGCCTCACTTCTGTTTGCCGCTGGGACGAGAATAACAAGCGCCAGCCAATAAGGCCGACATTATATACACAGCACTGCAGACACCGTGCAGTCGGCGTGGAAACCTGACTCCATGGAGCTGAGCTCTGACAAATACATCATCTTCCACTTTCACAGGAGCGGCCATGATGGCAACCTGCTGAGTTTTTGACAAATTGATAGCTGGATGGACCGCATATTAATATCCATACTTATGTCATGCAAAAAACTTCGGAAAGAGATCTCTTTTTTTGGAGGTCCACCGTTCAGATTGACATGAGCAACTTAAACACTGATGACTTGAGCTGCCTGAAACATGTCTTAACGTATGCAGAGGAAGTGGCCCGTTCTCGCTGCTTAGATGCAGCTAAGCGCAGTCTCTCCCCTTGCACTGTGCAGCTGTGCACCAGAGCGCTGTCTTGGCGCTTCAAAGGCATGAGAGATGCCTCTACGCACTTTATCAGTCCGACAGGGAGAAGACCCCATCCCTCACAGCACGGCGGCATTACAAGAAAAATGGCAGTGACCTTTTTACATTGTGCACGGAAAGAGAGGGAGAGAAAGAGAGAGAGAGAGAGCTTTGGGAACAGTGAGCCGTGGCTGGCAGCGTGGACTAACTCATCTTCTGTTTAATGTCCGAGGTCCCAGGCCTAATCCACAGGCCGCATTAAATCTAACACACGGGGCAGACGTTTGTGTTTCCAATTAAATATTCATCACTGCAGGAATTCAAACCCCAGTCAATGCTCAGGAGGGCAGACTACCTCAGGCATATTACCAACTATGTAGCAGACAGATATTATAATTGCTGTCAGTGCTACTGTCAATGGACCTGCTGAAAGAAACTGCTGGTGGTGATGGATATATTTGACACAAATGGCCATGGCTGGAGTTTTCTGTGCTTCCACTGGCAATGGTGTGAGTTTCACATTAGGTGCTGTTGGAAAACACACGCTCTGAGACACAGTACACACTTTGGACTAACTCACCTCCCAGCTTTGGTTATGATCATCTCCGTTCCTGCCTCATGGAACCGTTTCCACAGTTCTCGTTCATGGAGGACCACCTTGATGTTCTCTATGCTCTAGTAGCACAGGAGACAGAAAACATTTTTTGTTTGTTTGTTTTGAATAAAAGCTAAATAAAACCCCTCACTACGAATGAAGCAGATGAAATACACAGATGAATTGCAGTTCTTATGTCATGTGATTATCCAGACTGTGAAATGTGTGCGATCTTGCATTCCAATGGGGAACTCAAAGTTTTGTTTGCTTCGCTGAGCAACAAGGGTTGGTTCTGACCATATAACAGTAGCAGCACACTTCAAAGCTGGTGTTCACATTGCATTTTATAAATGCACTCAAGGAAGCTTATAACATGTTAATAACATATTACTATATGTGACACATGTCTTCATAATTTTCACATCTGAATAATCATAAAAGTTAAAAATACTGCAATGCAAAAACATAATGAATTATGATACCTAAAAAATATTAAGACAGAAGGTAACAAAGTATATGTATTACAAAATCATAATTTTACTTTACTTTAGCCTTTACAACAGTCTGTAAAGGCTAAAAGTGATAAATGCCATAATTTTTTAAGTGACTGCTCACAATGATACCCAAACCTTTTACTTTGTTGAATCTTAAGTCTTTGCTGAGCAAAGCTATAACAGGGATAAATATAATGCCCACATGTAAATTTAATCTATGAATAAAATTGCTTTCCTGGTCAAAGGTGACATTTCTTTAATGCATTATTGAAACGTTCTAGAAACCTTGGGATAGATTCTGTGTTTATTACCTGATCAGGCTCACTGTTGCTGGGGATGCTGGGAGTTGTAGGCAGACCCATGTGTGAGGAGCCAGTGGTGAGCTCCGGAAGCCCACTTGGCTGGGCTGCATTCACAGCCTCATCCGTCACAGCTGAGGCCTTCTCCTGGAGCATCTCTGCAAACATTACAGCAGTCAGTATTTGCTGTGACCATTATAGCCATTACATCAGAATTATCGTTGCAGATAGATCTGTATGCAAATGAATAAAATACAAATAACACTGTTTAAAACAGCACACAGGCTTCTGTTGTTCACTGCTACAATAGTCTGTTAATAGCTGTATGTCTTCTAAATCAAGGCACAGGCGAACAAATACTTTCAATAATCTTATTATTAAACTTATTTTTAAAAAGATGTTTCCCCTCTAAAAATGTGTTATTTTTCATTTCCATATAGCTGAACTCAATCTGTTCAGCAAAAGGAAGATTATCGTTCATAAGAAATATTCTAAATAGAGCAATTATGTTAAAATCGGAGGGCAGTCCCCTACCGATAGCACAAAAAAAACTGTCTCATGTGTCTTCTCTAAAATATTACGTAGACAAGTTCATAATTATAGATCACATCACACCACTGACCAAGAGAGAACAATGTACTGGGGCATATTAACATCACTCCAGTAATTTCAAAATGGCACCGACTCTTAAAAACACTGTACAAGACCTTTCTTACTATTGTAGGGGAAAAGCTCTCTGAAGAGATACTGGAGAATTTTGGACCTATTTGTATCAAGAAGGTGTTGTGAGTAGCCATGGTTGTGTATTATTACTACAAGTAAAACACATTTTCATGATTTATTTTAACATTAGATTATTAATGGGCTACAATACATAATAAGTGAGCTAGCGCTTGTGAATTTCTATTACTTCACATCCAATTTTACTATACAATACTGGAAGCTTTGAAAGTATGAATGCATTCATTCACTTACTCATACAACTCATGTATCAACTCATCAACTCATCAACTCATGTATCAGTATTATACTGTACTATAATATAATTTCATTTTGTATAAATACTCCAATACTTTTAAGAAATCGCAACACAAAATCTACAAAAAAACAAACCGTTTCCTAAGCTGTGTATTTGTTATTTAATTCTAAATCTGGACATTGCAAAATCATTTTTAAATAAAGTGTCATTAGCCATTTTTGTATGTGTTGTGTACTGCATTTTATAAACTGCCTACAAGTATATTAAAAGGATATAGCCAAACAGGAAAGCCTTTGGCCTATGAAAGTTCCATGATAAATGTGTGTATTTGTATATTTTCTTGATTAAAGATGTCCCATGTGGTGCACATATGTTGGAAGCGAAATACGGATGATATGGCAGTGAGGACTATCCAATTGAGATTTATATTTAAATTCCTCTAAGCGTGGGGGAGTGAGGCAGCCACCCTCAGCATATAAAATACATAAATATATAAATAATGAGTTGCCAACAGGCAAATTTAATGTGACCTACATTATTGTTCACAACCCTGCATAGTACAAAAATCTGCCATGTTTTTGCTACAGCCATAACTGTGGATAAATCTTCACTACTGCTTAGTTGCTTCTTCATTTTCCCAAAATACAGGCTGGTCAAGCAAGTCTTGTTATTCTATATCAGTCTTTAGGTCTTATAATTGTTACCCTTTCTCATATTTCTCAGACAGATAAGAAATATTACATGAAGTAAACATTATTTGAAGTAAAGCTCATGGATCGTAAACATAACCTGACCTTGAAATTCAAGGGATTCCCATCCATTTGTTTGAGGGAATTGTTTCATTAAATATTTAGACTACTAACATTACTGCACCCCAGTTTTATGTAACGAGGCTAAACAGCAGAGCCTCCATTAAGCAAGGTCAGCACTGAAGCCCCTCTCTCACGGTTCCCCTTCCCTCTCTCTCCATTTTGGTTTCTCTCTTCTGTGTTCTCTCTCTCTCTCTCTCATCATGCCATGAAAAAGGTACGGAAGGCCAAGACCAGAGAGACCTCGGTCTGCATGTTGTGCTGTCCAAGACACCCACAAAACAACACTTTGGACTCCCACACTCACTGGAGCTGGACTGGATTGCATTTTCCAGCTTGTGCCCAGTTATTTCCTAATCTCACGGCACGTAAACAACGTGAGTGCACACTCTTGAGATAAAAGGCAACGCGCGGCATTCCATGTAAACTCACGCAGACATTTGCAAAAGCCTAATAAAGATAAGAGCTGACAGCTACAGTGAGGCTGTTGCAGATCAGCCATACGCTTCTCTAGTTGAAAATGTGCCTTTCACTTACTCTGTTTAACTAAGCACACTGAGCGAGTGCTGTGTTTACATCTCTGTCACTCTGGACATATAATCCACTAAACTATGCATGGCAGACACTGGTTTTTGCACAGTGGTCTTAGGGGAGGGGGGTGGGGGGGTGGGGGGGCGCTACAAGTCTGTGTTTCAGTGTCCTCAGATACCAAAAGATGACCATGCTTCCAGACAGTGAGTTCTCGAAGATGATTAAATAATGATTTGGGTATGGCCCTTTAACTCAACACTGAAGGCACACGGCCTATAGTGTGTTTATATTAAGGAAACTGGACTATACAACTCTCTAGCAATTGACAGGGACAATGGATCCATTTCAGTCATCTTCTTCCTTCTCCCATTTAGGTTTTCTCTGGCAGAAATGTGCAGGTATGATGCATGTTATTAAGACAGCTATCATAAATTTCACCCTGATCGGCCATTTTGTGCGGCGCTTGCTTATGCATGTGGTACTCTTTTGCAGAAACGCAGGCCCCGGATGTCGAACCAGACTGAATGTCAGGCTTCAGTTCTGAAGTGAGTAGAGGAAACTTTTCTAGGGTCCTTGCTGCAGCCATTACTGTGTGCCTTTAGAAGTGCATGAGGCCATCCGCTCTTTGAGCTAGTCTAAATCGCCAAAGTCTAAGCGGCCTTTAAAGAAGAATGTATTACCAAATGGTTTATATAAACACCTATGATACAAACACCAGACTTACCATGCTTCATTTCCTTTTCAAAATATTAACAAATAAATCCCAGAATGGCGCTTTCCCTGTTTAATTTATCTGCATTATGCTGATGTTGTACCCCATCTGAATATTACAGAGGACTTCTAGTCTTGTATTATGCCCTGATACATGATTTTCCAATAAATATATGCCCACCTTCCCCTGGTATTCAGTCTCTGATAACATGTTTTTGAATGGACAAAAAGGGCCAGCATTATTAATTAGGCCTATTCGGGAATAGCTTAGTTTTTGGAATAAATCGTTGAGTCATTTATCTGCCCTATGGAATTAACAGAAAAATGTATTGTGTTTCTATATATATATATATATATATATTAGATATATATAGACATATATATATACTTATATATATATATATATATATATATATATATATATATATATGTCTGTTCATCTTGTTTCATAATCTAATATTACTACATCTTTCAATCGCTACCTCAGGATAGGCTATGGAATTCAAAAAGCTCATGTTCAAAATTGTGTGGGTAGACCGAATTTCAAGTTACGTAGCATAGAATGGTTCTATTGCCTATTTTTTAACAGACAAAAATTGTTGTCTAAATTAATGTCTTAAACTAATGTGAAACAAACACAGTCACGTGAAAACAAATACATCGGCTATTTCCAGATTTACATTCTATTTTCATTGCGCCATCCAACGGGTATTTAACATTCAGCCTGTAATGCTTACGTATACAAAAGAAATGACAACATAATTCTAGTAGCAACGAAAAGAAGGCACCGAAGTTCTGACCATCTCTATTAGTTCCTTGATCGTGACCTTTCTAAGTGGTTTGTTGAAAGTAAGTGAGAAGTAGGTACACACCAAACCTCTTAATCAATACATCACTTACAGCAACCCAAAGAATACATGGCGTCACACACTACGTTGTTAACTAGAATGTTAAAGTGAACATAGCTCTGACCTGGGCTGCAACTAATACGTTAATTAAATTGAGTGATAAGATAAACTTGCCCTATAATCGCATTAACACACACCTTGTTAGCTTACACTTATAATACGCGTGACTTCGTTTAAACAAAAATAGCATTCTAATTACTTTCAAAGCGAAGAGTATCGTTTTAAAGTTACCTCATGAAATATTATGTGCGGAAATCCTCCATATCTTTCCCAGCGACAATATTCTATCCTTACCCAGTTTAGGGCAGGAAGTTACGTTCCAGTGCGTCGTACGTCGTTAGGGAGCTGTTGGTTTGCTCAGCATCTTCTGTTAGTAGATTTGTTTATCTGTGCATTATAACGGTACTTCGGCGATCTCCCGTTACGCATGAACTCCTTAACGCAAGAACTGTCGTATTAACCCTGGCGTAGATCTGATGACGAGTAAGAACAATCCTCTGCTGGGTCCTCCTCACAGTGTGAGCAGAGGAAACACACTAGCGTGATGTTTTCTAAGAAACGCAAAAGAACAGAGAATCTGTTCAACCCCTTGATTTGTTCAAACACCAGTACGCATTACTTGGCTCATTTCACCCAGCTCCCTCCTTCCTTTGCTTTCTCATCTCTTTGCTGACGTTGCGCTCGAATAAAACACCTACACAGTTCCATGCACAGAAGACCTTTTGCAAGTCCCAATATCGACAACCTGAGGTTCTCATCTCTTACGGAGAGCTAATATTAATAGCAGCGTAATGTCTCACACGCACTCAATCCCATGCACTCCCTCGCCCGAATACCTCAAGGGAGAGGCTGTATATCGAACCCACAGACCCATTGCAAACGTCTGTCAAAAAATAATGAATGTTTTTCTTTTTGTTTGAGACTATAATTCGAATCGTCTCCGTTTATTTCCTAAAGCGTGTATAACATTTTACATTCTCTCAGTTTTGAAAAACACTTTTACACTTTTCATTTTCAAGTCATTATTTGCTTTACCTCTGATTGTGTCTTCTTCACCATCAGCACAGAGTCCTGTGGGATGATATGACAATTCTCCCATCTCTAATTTCCGTCAGTTGTATGGCAATATGAGCCTTCCTTGTATATACCATGTAGTGTTTTTTTTTTTTTTTTTTTTTTGAGTGGGGGCAAGCGGAATTGTGCTTAAACTCCTCTACATTTTCTTTGAAATATGGTTGTGGTTTTGCAGTAAATGGGTCGAAGCGTGAGGCTGAAAGACCAATAAATCACCTGAAGAATTTGGACGGCCGTTGGGGCTTTGACTTATATCTGCTGGTGACATGACCAAATGAACGGTAACAGCCTAAACGTCTTTTTAGTAACCGTTTGTCATCCAAGGCAAGGTGTTTTCGGGGCCATTTTTCAATCATATTTGTTACATGTTTTCTGGTACCCATGCAGGATACTCCATGGTGTGTCAGGTGCCCATCGATTACAACAGGCCTAGGAGCATGACCTAGCCTTATGTTATGGCTTAGGCTACCTTGTGCATCACAACATCATTTCTTATATTGCCGAATTTAAGACAGGAGAAACATTGAGTTTTGGAGAGGTTCAAACTCTGACACTTTCAGAATATGTCATCAAATTTAGGAACATCAACACAGATTAGTTCCATTAGAAGTTGACAAATTCCCAAATCACAATTCAATCATACTTTGAGAGTTTATGCTTCTCAATTTTCTGTTGATGCTATCAGTAGTCTACGGATTGTTTTTTATTGTTTTTATTTTCTTCTGTTCTAAATATTTACCAAACTAAGCCGAATCGCACAATTTTTCATATAGTTTGGCATTTGATAAAGGATACATTTGAAACACTGAACGAATTTAGTTGTATTTTGATTATTATTATTAGAATTAAGCCCTAGTCATTGAATACTGAGAAGGAGAGCGTGACCTGTACTCGGTAGCCGAAAGTATATCATTGGCGCCAAAAGAATGGAGCGTTTTGTGACTCAGCGAGGCCTTTATGTGCCATCGATGTATATATGCTCCAGGGTCCTCATCTTAAAGTAGACAGTGAAAATAGCCAAAGGGATGTTAACAGCTACTATTACCAGTGAGTAAAATATGCTGTCCAAATCACGCAAGTCTGTATATACAAATTAATAAGTGAGCAACAAGTTTGTTTAGCAGTTTAGCTTAGCTGAAAAATGAAAGCTGTAGGCCTATAAAAATTCGAATAATTTCAAGCAATAAGTCTGAGATTTCATGGACGTCCCATGTATTTCTCGGCTTGGCTTCCGTTATGTAAAAGGAGTGAAAAGATTGCCCCACGTTTCTCTCACGAGTTTATGCGCAAGGCCATGGCTGTATAAAAACAATTAATCAATTCTCCCTATACGCGTATCACCTACATATTCAAACTTAAACAGCTCGTCGTGTTAATCTTGTGTATGCTCTTCAGCGAAGGCTCTATCCATGCCGCTTTATTGCATGCTTGGGTAATCACACATTATTTTAAAAGTCGGCCTTACCTCAGCTTTATTGACGTGGTGCTACCCGCTCTCTTGGCCTCTGCACTCCCTAAAAGACAGGCGCTTTTCTTGGGGATTCACAAGCAGACACGTTATACCTTAGAGTGGTATAGAAGATGCTGCTATAAAAGGGATGATTTTTTTATAGGGGCTGAATTGAGCTGGGTTTCTGAAAGGGAATTTAAACTTCACTCACTCCCACCGTCACGTGGTACTGAAATTAGGAACAGGAGCAGGGTTCACTTGCTGTGACTCTAGCAGGCATGGGTGTTGCCCAATAGAGCTGGGACACGCTGAGCTTTCATTAAAATATATCATAACACACCAGCGTATTTACTTTTGTTGCATTTACTCACGCATTTCGTTCCTCAGATTGCTATCCTCTTCATCTACACATATTTTGTCACCAAATACGAAAGGTCAAACAGAAACACAAAAATAATGATGATTATAAGGCTATGCTTGTTTTATTCACGCGGCTTTTGCACATTATTCCTGTCGTATCTATGATGAATTCAAAAATATTCGATAGTTAAGGACAATCCAGTCAAATTCTAGTGAAATATAACAGCGCAGGGGGATACAATATATTTTACCTTTGCGCTTTAAAGAAAGGAAGAGAAATTATTTAATACGTGTTGCTTGACGTTGTGCAGTATTAGCATTCATAGCACTCATTGGCCTATTTACACTAAAACATGAAGTTGTTCAGAATAAATAAACAAATGAGGAAGAAAAGATGATCTACATATTAATATAAACTTTAGCTGTGTATTTACACCAGAACTTTGTATGTTCAATAAGCATATGCTAACTTGAAAAATGATAGCGAATTGACTAAATAAAATGTTTTTTGGTTGTTACGTCATCTACAATGTACCAGACTAATTTTAGACCTCTAAGTACTTACTAACACGACATAAATTATTTCAAATAATGATGACTGTTGGTTAAAAATAATGTGTTATTTTATGGAATTATATTGTTACCATTAGCTGGTAAAGCATCAGAAAATGTTACTGATAACCTGTGTCGAAGGTAGAAAGTGAAAGCAAATTAAATTGTATAGAATACCGTGGGCTCTTGATCATTAGCAAAAGCTTCACAGTTTATTGCTCTCCAAACTGCATATCACTGAACAGCCTTCATCATTCTTCCCACCCAAAACAGATTTCACTGAAACATGTTGTCTTTTTTAATGTAACTAATTTAATGTAATAATACACTTGCAACGTCAAGTTCAGAACACGCTTATATGTGCTAGCCCACTTTTATAGGATAACTTTCTTGAAGGTGGTACAAACTGACCAGCAGTGGATAAACTGCTGGTGCTTGACCTGAGGTCAACCCCTCGGCTAAATCATTCACTGGTGATTTACACTGAGGAGAGCGGGTTTGCCTTTCCTTGGAAAAACATTTTGCCTGTATAATTGGTCAGTGAGCAAGAGGGGCTCTTGGCTGATAAAGAACAAAGAGAGAGGGATGGGTGTCATGGTGTCTCTCTCTCTCTTTCAGTCTCAGTCCTACTCTGTCTGTCTACTCCATTCTCGGCAGTAGGCTGCAGAGCCTAAAGGCTTAATGCCAGAGAGCTATGTACTTGTCGCATGCACTGCCGGCTTTTCTCATATCCAACTGCAAGTACCTGAGCTGCACGTCTGCTGATTCACATACTAGCATCACCACCGAAGTCCTCAAAAAGCCTATTGGCCCCTGTGTCACACATGCTCTGTCATGGATGCATCCTACAGAGAGGTGTGGCAATGTTCATTTGAAATGGCAATTCGCACAATACCTACAGCTGGTAGGTATTGTGAAGCACATTGGAGCAACTAACTCCCCCTCACCCCCCTCCCAGCACACACAGACACACACACCCCATGTGACTCTGGACTGGTGCATTATGGGTAGCTACCGCCAACGATGTCTGTGTGATGCTCTGTGTACCTATGCATGGGAGAGATAGAGAAGAGAAGACACAGTGGTGTCACAGGAACAATGATTCTGGTGTAAGCAGGAGAGTTTCTCCACACAAGAAGAAGCGAGTAAAAGAGAGAGCAAGAGATGTAGAGAGAGAGAGAGCTATTTACCATATCTCACGTCGCTCTCCCCCTCTTTAACCGTACCACCCAGGAACCTGAATAACAAAGTTGGAGTAACAACAACAGTCGTCAGTTCAGCCAGGCATCTGTTATTGGGCAATAGCACCACCACCTCCAACAACAACAGCAACAACAACAACAACAACAGCAACAGCAACAGCAACAGCAACAGCAGCAACTGCAACATTCCTCTAAATGAAGACTGTTTTCCTCCTTTTCCCATCAGTCTCTGCCTGACTCACAGGCAGTCTCTGCCTGATAATGATATTGCCTCTAAGGAATAAATGGTGGCGACTTCTAAAGATACTTGAAGTAATCTCTGTGTTTTTCTCCAGAAACATAACAAAATACACTATTTGTTTATAATGAAAAAGAGAAACTCAGTATATAATATCCCCTAAAAAATAAACAAAATTCTTAAATAAAAGATTATTTCAATAAAGTCATTTCATTATAATAATCATAATCATATGTTATAGGCATGGTCGCATGCAGGAAATTCCAGCTGTTGACTGCTTTTTTGAGTAAAGAATTACATTTCTATAGCTGGTATCTATGGACATTATGGAGACAATTACGTGACACTTGATGGCTAAGTAATTATGTATGACATTATAGCTATTACACCAATAATCAAGTTATTTTATAATCTATACGATGAGGTCTTTGCATTTCTTGAGATATATCTCCCACAATTAATTTGTTTGTACAATAAAACACTTTTACATAAACACTATAAATCATACAGTCGATACTCTTACTTAGTTATACACAAGTGTCATTAAGTGTTGCTCATCAAGACTCAATATGAACAACCAAATTCAGTACACGTTTGTTTGTCACAAATACTTCTTCGATGAGAGGAACTAGTTTCAAATTTTTCAGCTGCAAAACTAACACACCCAGTCCATCCCACAGGCTAGCTTTTGTACATATTTAGGCGGCCCAATTATAATTTAGCAGAGAGCAGAGAGGCTCTTGCGCTAAGCTAAGCTACAGGGTTGACTCAGTTCAGCCATGAGTGTGGTTTGGCTCTGCCCTTATATAACAACTTTTCAGAAAGCACCATCTTTAGTTTCTTTTGTTTAGCTCACATTTTCCTAAGTAATGTATAAAACAACTATGGTTGAGAAAAGTAAGAGTAAGAAATTTCAACATGTACAGTTAAATTGCTTGGTGGCTGGATCTTCTCCATCTCGGTTTTATGTACTGAGCATGTTACATTACACAATAGATAGCAGTTAAGTATGGTCAAAAAAACATTTGCTGTGCTATCTTATCAGAGATGATATTGGCAGCAATTATGGCATTGCTGAACATTTGTCATCATGTTTCGCATGGAGTCATGGCAACCCTACCATTATCATTAACATTCAATATAACTGATGAGCCACCAAATATATAAAACAAAAATCGATTCACTTTTGAACATGTCTTTACTGTAAATCAAGATAATGGGTTGGCACAAACATTCTGATAACCAGTTAAACCCTGCAGCATCTAAACAAGTTGTCTGTAGTATATATATATATATATATATATATATATATATATATATATATATATATATACTACATACTACTACATATATATATATATATATATATATATATATATATATATATGAAAGTTCTGAGTTTATTTAACCTCAAGAGCAAGGAAGAGAACCTTTTTTATGACAGATTTGAGAGTCTATCTTTAACGTCTCTTTAACGTCCTTTGTGAAAAGGTGCTGGCCCATTGCAAAGCTGTGTGTGATTCTTCTCCATCCGGCATCAATGTACGAGTACTTCTCTCAGAGAACTGAAACCACGGGATCAAAACCCTTGATTTTGCAGTGACCAAACACTCCATTGTTCGCCTGCCTTTCAGTGGTAGTATTTATTGTCAGTGTCAAGTTAATTGCTGTTTTAGACATATTTAGTGTCTTAACTTAGGCTATTAGCCATCATGTGCCTGGTGGTTGAGAAGGCGGTCAGTCCGAATGGCGGCACTTGCAAACGTCTCCACCATGGCTCCCTGATCCTCAACCATGTGACATACGACATGGGACACAGTTGAGCCGTGCACCATCAGAAGCTCATAAATGTGGTCTGCACGTTCTGCATGGTCTAGGCCAAGACCTCCCAGGAGAGTGTTTTTTCTCTCTCTCCCTTTTTAAAATACTCCGACATTATATTCCTCTCATGTCCGCTTCAGGAAGACGAAAAAAGGGTTGAATTGCTTATCATTTAGAAAAACCTTAAACCTTTAAGTGGAGGCAAATCTTGCCAGTCTAGTTTAAAAGGCACCATAAACCTTTTGGCTCTTGCTCAAATGGGTAGGTTGGCTTTGAGAGGGGCCTGATCATTTTTTCTGGTGTTTTTCACAGTACAGTAGTACAAAGAAGCCATTATCCTTTAGTGCAAAAGCCTTTATAAAAAAACTTATTGTGGGTTATAGGGAAAAATGCATTATAACACACTGTTAATGTTAGACAATATTTTACTTTTGTAAAACTTAATGTGTTATCTCTATTGAAACTGTTGTCATACTTCACAAATTTCTGTAAAACTGTATGATTCTCTGGTCTCCACTGATGAGTTTTCTGTCTATAATTATTTTGGTATATTATGATTCATTTCCGTTCCTCATAAGTAAACTGAAATCTCACTGAACTGAAATCTCACTTAACTGAAATCTCAAGTTTGCTTAGATTACTGATGTGGTTTTAAGCAAAGAAATCATATTCCACAATTAATCCAATTTTGTTACAATCAAGTATCAATATGTAACATGCATGTAACATATTATGTAGGAAATACTGATGAGGTACTAACAGTGCTCTGTGATGTTTGACATACAATCAGACATATATGATATGATATGTTAGAAGTCATAAGGTATAACTAAATGTTATATGCATAGAGTACTTGAACTTGTTTTGATTCAGAATTTACCACTGAGATGGGATTAAAATGTAAAATGCTGTAATGTTCTGTAATGTTGGCAGTCTGACACTGACTAAGCTTCTGATATTTTGATGTTATTGTAAAGATGTGTTTCAGATCAAAAACATTTACATGCATTCTAACCAGTTTCTGTATACGATCAGTAGTAACAAAATGTGTGTAAAAATTTACAGGAGGTAGGTATCTAATCTTACCTGTATCAGAGGTTTCAATGTGCTGAACAGGTTTAAAGGTACCTTATTGAAATCAGACACTGTATCTTTAGTCCATAACACTGTGCGCCAAGAAAGCTAACTGTCTCAGCTAAAACTATTGGGCTTTACTTAACCATTTGTAAGCCTGTGGTAAGACCTAAAAATCACTTAATATGCTTGTGAGGGTAGGGCTGAGGTCAAAGTCATATCAAATAGCAGTAAATGTCAGAAAATTGTCTTTGCGGGTCTACATCTACATGTCGAAAAATCTGCATGTGTTGGGCCGTGCTGAAGCTCATGCAACAGCACTCATCTCTCCTTTTTCTCTGTGTGTTACTGTGTGCATGTGTGCTGATGTGCATGTGTGTGTGTGCTTGTGTGTGTGTGTCTGTGTTGAGTACATGCATGTGCCTGTACATTTGTACATATCTGTGTGCTATGTGAGTGTGTGTTATATATCTGTGGTGTGTGTATGTGTCTGTTTGTATGTGTGCGTGTGTGTGTGTGCATATCTGTGTGTATCTGAGACCCTTTCGTGTCAGACGCCACTCGAGGCGTGAGGATATGCGATGGCCTTGCATGATCAGGGAACCTGTGAGTTTAGTCTTCCACCCACCTTGGTTGTCCACCCACGCTTCGTCCATCATGACAGAGACTGTTAGTCTTTGGTAATCTCCAGCGTTCATCTCACCGACCTGGGGATCAGCTGTGTCAGACCAGACTGTAGCGGAGGAGGCTGAGGAGGCTGGCAGGGTGAGGAAGGGTCAAACGATTTCTCAAGGGTCAGACACGACACTCCATCTTTTTCTCTGTCCCCTCATGGGGTTTGTTACATTCTTAAAGAGCCTCATTTTACTTTGAAGTACCTCAGTACCTCTCCTATTGTGTTCTGTGCATGAGGATCCACTGAGGATGAAGATGCCTTTTGAATACCATTCTCTCAGAGTGCTTGAAAGAAGAAAACAAAAAACTAGAGGAAAAAACCCAAATGGTCCATATCACGTGACACTGACTCATTTCGCCTTCTCAAGATGTGTTGCTGAAGCTTCTCCAAATGACTTGTCACGAAAACCTCATTTTTATCATGACTTTGTTTGATTTAGCCAGATTTATTTGACAGTATTTTCGTATGCGGTGCAGTGAACAGCTCGTGTTGAAAACTTAGGGGACCCAAGGGTCTGTTTTTTTTGCTTTTCTTTGTTGGCTGTTGGGCTGTCTGAAGAGTGGCATTCACACTCCAAACATCACCTTTGATCTGCGTTGATGAATTGCGCAGGCCATCACATGCGCCCCAACTTGCCTCTCCTTGAAATGTGAGTCTGTCAGAAATGGCCAAGATTTCTATAACTCAGACTAACTGGCACAACCACTCAATTCTCACAACAAAATAGAAAATAGTATACAAGGACATAGAACTATTTCACATCAACAGCCGTTCATTACATCCCACACACTTGAGACGGACTTTATGTCTACCCACAAAAGTTTAGTTTGTTTATAACAATTCAGTGAGCATTTCCTAAGTGTATCATGATCAGGTTTAATTATTAAATTATTAGTTTCAGACCACTTTAGACTCATTTTTAAATTATAAACTGTGTTTTATGTTTTATTAAATTAGTTATTTTGAAAACAATTGAAGATGTGTAATTTCCCAAGAAATTATTTGATGTGCTTGATATTCATCAATCAAAATATTTCTAAAATACAGTATATGTTGCAATAATAGCACTATTTTAATATAATATTATATATATTTTAAGATAAGAGAATCACTGTGACATCTAGTGGCCATTCTTTGCAATGCAAAAACATTCTCTGCCCTCATAACTTCCAAAAGGTCACTCAGTGTGTGACCTTAGTAAGTATTATTATGACTAGAGATACTTGTGAACAACATGACTATTATTTGGCAGTACAAAGAGAAACTGAAATCCTTCTATGGTCTGTTTTGGCAGCACTCCCAAGGTGGTTTACACAGGTTTAAAGCACAGTGACAGATTTCCAGTGAACCCTACAAATGTTGAAAATGAATCATCCATCTCCGCCTATCCTCGCTACGAGACGAGGAACTGATTTGACTGAATCTTTGACTGCATTCATCTGTGTGTCGTGTCCTCACGATGGCGACATCTGTTCCCATGTCCAGGAGGTGGCGATGACTCTCAGTGCAGACATTCCTGAAGGTATTAGAACGAGAGATTTTGGACTTAGGATACTGACAATTAAAGCACTATAATCCAGCCTGATATATGCAGACAGTAAAATACCTTCATGGGGGGAAATAGCGGAATTACTTTTTTGGAACAAACGTCTGCAGGTGAGCAGTGACCCAGTACTCCTCAGACATATGGTCCGCTCTACTTTCCACATGTATGGTTTGTAAGACAAAAAAATAATGCTGGCTATTTTAGATGCTCCTGCATTGTATTATGCTGTTGGACATCCCACTTGCTTATTGAAGAGGACATGTTTTGGTATAGTAGTCTGTGAGTGGAGAGCGATCACCATTGGGGACTGCTGATCTCTGGGTTGTGTTACTGTCACTAGGCAGACACAGACACTCCACCTGCACACCATAGCCTTGTCTCACTATCTGTGTGTTTGCATCCACATTAGTAACACTGAAGACAGATGGAACAAAATACATTTGTTCCCCTCAAGCATGTAGCTTAAAAGTTTTTAGGGAAAGGCTATGACACCACATGTGAACAATTCAATTTGAGTAAATACACAGATAAATTATATCAGATGCCATTAAGTGATCTTAGATTTTATGTTGCCTGTTATTACCAATAGAACAATATGTGAATATAACTGGCTTTACCGTAGCTAGGAAATCACATTCCTGGAGCACTGTTGTTATGTTCCCAAAGAGGGCAGTGCAGCTGTTCTTTTACACCAGCCACATATGTTCCGAGAGGCACTGAGCTTGCATGCACATAGACTGATTGAGTGCTCAACAGGGGTTCAGCCAGTCATGGCTACAGTAGCACATCACATTACTGTAGGGTGTACCCTACTGGTGTATGGTGGGTAAGACAGCGTTACATTTTGTTATGGTTTACATGAACTGGTGTTTTACACGGAATAGACTATTCTTAAACAGCCTGTTGTGTATTACTGAGATATGCGTTTATCTTACGCCATTTTTAAGGTTTGTGAATTATGAGTTAGGCCTATGTCATAGCCTATAGTAAATAATACAGTGAATTTAAGTCCAAAGATTATGAAGTTTTTTTCTGTGTATTTTTAAATGTGTCTTTATTGTTCTTTATGAATATTTTTTTATCGTTCGTCGTTCAAACATAACAGTTTGTGTAATTGCAATAATACAGACTTCGTGCCTTAACTTTCAGTTGTCCTTAGCGCTTGGAAATAAGATAAGAATCTGTTTATTCTATACTGACAAATGTATAAAACTCTTCCTGTTCGTCTGCCTACACACCAGAAAAATACGTGCGAGGAATCGTGCGAAACATTGTGTTTGACATTGGTTAATGTTTTAGCAACAATAGAAAAATAACTGCACATTCTGATCATCGACAAAAAGCATAAACAGACTTGGCCTTTCTATCCACTACCATCACCAATAATTAACCGTCATTGCAGCCTATTGATCTGTCAATGACTGATTCCTTTGGACAAATGGTGCAAGGTCGAGCAGCTCGCTCTGTTAATTGGAGATAACAGAGTGTAACAATGGCCCCTTAATAAAATGGAAGCTTGTGATTATGGCGAGAGAATGAAAAGAAAAGAAAAGAAACAAGAGGGAATCTCTAATTAGGAGCTGCAGCTCTCGGGATGTGCCTCAGCCTTTGTAAGCGGGTGTGGGGAGGCTGTGTGGCCGGCAGGCAGGCGACAGGCGCCGGTTGCCGGACAAAGGACTGTCTGCTGCCAAAGTGGTTAGGCGTCCAAGCTCCCATCCTTCCCAACTTCCCTGCCGAGGCGCTTAACCCTTTCACCATGATACCCGGCTGTTCCTTGCGAAGGTCGCTCTTTCTATTCCACTCTGTCCATTTCTGACACACACACACAGCAGTAAATACACGCGCAATGTTTTTTGCATACAAACGTTATCATTATTTACATGCGATTGTCGACATCACCTGGCTGTTGGTAAGCACCCCGACATTGGTTGGCCTAAAACAACTGCGAGTGACAAACAAAATCTTGTATTACACAGTCCCTATTATAATAACGACCGGAACCAATTGTAATTGGCCTACATTTCCATTCCTTAACCCTTGTCAAAACTCTGTTTATAATGACAACTAAAGATGCCCACTCATATAGAGGCCTACTCAGTACAATGGGACGAAACACTGTTCGATTGTAACCTGATGATCTAACTACATCTGAAATTCTGAAGTCCCAAAGGTCAACGGAAAAGCAAAGGAAGTGGGTCATTGAAAAGGCTGTGTGTGTGTGTGTGTGTGTGTGTGTGTGTGTGTGTGTGTGTGTGTGTGTGTGTGGTTGTGGTTGTGGTGGGGGTCAGTTTCCGTATGCAAAATGCCTATAAATACACTTACATTACTATTCTCTAACTATAAATACCACACAAAACTACACAATGGCAGAATAATTTGGACGGGGAAAGACGAAAATAAATCTGATTCTCGTCATAACATTTCTGTCTTGTTCTGAATTCCTCAGGACACAGCACAACAAATTGCAACAATTTTATGAAATTGTTTTCAATTTGATAATAAGCGTAATAGTGGCTGACTTTTAGTTTAAAACAATAGCTCATATGCACAAGCAGCACTGCTTTATATACCCAGTGACTGCCATAGCCTAAGAATCTAGTAATCTGGCTCTTCTAAGAATAGGCTAAATAAAAATAATAATAACATAAAGATAACTGCGAATTAATGTCACAACCTGTAGGCTATTTTATGATTTATCACTGTAATGCTGCACTTCAACACCTTCACAATCTGACCGGTGTTGAATGAGAATAGCCTACATCTGGATGCATAGGACAACAGAGGGCGCTACAATCCTAAAGAGATAAAACATTCCTCAGGCAAATTCAGGGAAGCTGCGTGTCTGACTATGCACATGAATTTGAATTTGGGACAATCCGTGAAATATTTCCTACTCAGGGCGGTAATAGTTTAGAGGACAGTTTTTGAGAACATATCGTTGAGATCACATTAGAAGTATGATTTTTGGGTCTTCCGAAAAGGACAATAGATGAAGAATGGTCTGTTGCATCATCAGTGTAGGCCTTGGGTTTCTGATCTGTATATAATTATTGTGTCTGCAATTGTGTCTAACCAGAAATACATAACGTGGTAATTCAGGTTAACTCTCTGTTTGGTGACATGTACAATAAACAGAACAAATAGGCTACTTTCAACACATTGTTTTTTTATTGAAATTGTGAGAGAATAAAAAAATTCCCGGACAATCAGCGAAGGGGGATACTTGTGTATATACCCAGTTCTTGAAGAGGAATGTAATAGTCTCTTCTGTGTTGGAGTGAATGAACCTGAGGTTTTCTACCTTAACAACAATCCGGTATCAAAGATGGGGAAATCATTCCCCAGTGATAAGTGTGTTTCAGTTTTTTTAATTATTATTATTTCAGCAATTGCTACTATGCAATGATGGCACACGTTTTCCTTCACGTGTCACAGGCAGATTAAACAGCAACGAGTCACAGATAGAAACATTGTTTCTGTTTCAAACCAACAAGCGCTAAATAGCTTTCATTTACAATATACGTTCAATGTAAAATGAAAAAAAATGTAAAGAGTTAAATTCTAAATATTATATACACGCCATTGTACAGCTTTGAATAAATTAATACCAATTTGCATATTCGTGGATCCGTATAGCTTATGTACAGAATTTTTTAATTACATAAATAGTTAAGATACAATTGTCCGTCAGCTAGTCTATTAAAAACGGGTCACACTAATTTTCTTGACTTGCAGAGCGTCATTCCCATCCCTTTTGAAATAGATTTCATTATTTGGACATAGCTTGTTTTGTTTTGAGTCCATGGTCCTCCTTAATGCTGAACCGCTACTCCTCTGCCAAAAGCAATAATTTGAGGTCCAGTAGACATCGCTGACATGCTCTTACACAAACGAAAGCATATCTCTCTCCACAAGTACTTGTGACTTGTACTCTGTCCATCTCCTCATAAATTGTTCGACCTCCTCAGAATGATGCCGAGGTCTTATCAACATGCTCTACATGAAATATATTATTAGTTGTAGATTGTCTTCGCAGCATTCCCTAAACCTGGTCAAGTTTTCTCCACCAGAATATCAAGTTTTCTCCTATTCTGGACTGATATATTCTTTTGGTTGTACATAATGGGTGTAGTGTGATTTTTTATGGGCACTGAATATTTAGTCAATCCGTCTTTTGCAAGGACATATTCGCCTAGAAGTAAACATTTGTTATGTCCCAGATAATGTCAGATAATGCAGTGGTATATTTGCAGAGAACTCGCTCGGTCACTTTGGAGAATCCCGAGACGGGGATGTCTCCCTCTGGCTCTCCAGACCGCTGACTAGTCTCTGTATATTCTGAAGTTCATTGATAGATTCCTTCATGGATGATTTGGGCGATCCGTTCCTCTGGCTAGATCCGGCTTTGTGGTTATGCTCAGGTATCGGACTCGCCTCCCTGCTGCCGGATTTAGAAGATTCGGATGATGGGTTCAGGCCACTTGGCAATCCGGTGGTGAGCAGGTTTGTGCTCTGAGGAATGGACACGGGGAGCTGGTAGGGGCTGAATCGCAGGCGAGGCCGAGAGGCGCTGGTAAGGAAGGGATTCCTCGAGAGTGAGGAGGCCGTGCTGCTCGCAGGGAGGGCAGAGGCGGCAGCCGCCGCTGCAGCCATGTAGGTATAAGGGTATGGGAAAAGGCCCCCAAAGGTTGGCATCGGAATGCCCTGGAATCAGAAACATGCGGAGAAAACATTTAGCAAACAGAACACGTAGTGACACGCAGCACTGTTTTGCTGCACTTCCTTCAATGTAAGAGAAGTGAAAAGACAGATATTCCACTGTGTTTGCACAGCAGGATACGGTGCAAATGTTATTTCTTTATCTTTAAAGCAACTATAACGGTTGCTTCTTGTCTCATAAATATGCTTTTAAAGCTTTTCAGGAAAGCAGTGTTACAATTTCTTCCCTCCCTTACAAATCAAACTGTAAAAAGGGTTCTCAGACGGACAGTTTTGTTAAGTGGCCATATTTGTTTGTCTAAGAAAGGTTTAAATCAGTTTGCTTAGAAATCATGTCATAATGACATCAAATTAACTTAAAAGCGAATTGTTTCCCAACAATGACATTAAACAAGACCTTTCTATCAAATTGAGGCCTGTGCAAAAGGGGAATTGCCAGGAGAGTTACAAACCCCACAGCGTTGGCTTCGGTAATGATAGACTATAACATAAGGCATCGTATGAAGTCTACAACTTCCGGCTATTTTCTTACACGGGCCGGTTACACAAGCCTGTACAAATACTTTTAAAGTACACCTTTTTATACTGAACAATGTTACACGTGTCCCAAAAACAAGGCAAAAAAGGTGTGACTACAGACATAACTGTTGAGACAAACAATTAAACGTTGGTGTGCCTACCTGAGAGGCGAGCATATGCTGCGACAGGTGAAATGGTGAAAAGGTGCTCGGTGTATTCCCAGAGCTTTGGCCTGACAGACTTCCGTTTTCCAAGCCACTTGTTCCGGAAACCGATGCCAATAAATGACCCATGCCCATGGCTGAAAAAGCGCCAGGGGCCATTGCAAACTGTCCGGGGTGGAAAAGAAGAGGTTGTCCGGTGTTCAGTGGGTTAAAGAATTGCTGACTATGAAGGCCCGAGAGGGCCAGGCTTTGTAAATGACCGGCGCCAAAGTGAGAGGGGCTCTCCGTCTGAACCATCAATGGGGAAAAACCCTCTTTACTCCCGCTCAAGACGACATTATCCGAGTCCTTTTTAGAAGGGTCTGTGTCCTTCCTGTGTCTGTTCTCCGTCTTTTCTTTCTCTAAGTTTCGGATGCTGAAGATCGAATCGCTTGATTTTTTGGAGTCTTGATAGTCGTCTTTCTTCTCTGCGCTGGGTCTGTCTTTGACCCGGTCATCACATCTCGGACTAAATGGCGAAGGAGGCTCAGGTCCAGGGCTGGTTGATGCTGCACCATGCTCATCAGGATGGTCAAGTTCCTGCTCACTGTCAGTGCAAGTTTTCTCATCTGTCAACAAAAGCAACAAAAACAAAACATATACTTTTGTTTAGGGCTGCGGAACTGGCTAAATTACCCAACTAAAATCTAACTTTTACTATGAAACAGGCCTACAAGAGTACACCCGTAAACACAGAGTGTAACGGTGTGCAATGATGCATGTTTCTAAACTCATAAAATTCTGGTTTGTACTGAGAAACAAATTACTACAACAAACAATTTCCTTCCTAGACATCCAGAAAACATTACTTTTGAACAGTAAAATTGGTGTTTATTGTTTACCGTCTTCATAGGCTATATATTTGAAATTTGATTACTATCGAATTGCATTAAGGTTTGTAGGTCAAACTGATTTCTAAATCCCAAGGTAGCTTATTATTTTTTTTTGTCTACACTTCACTCCGTTATCGCTAAACATTTTGGAAACTAAGCTAACACAGTGTTTGGGAGATGACATCAGCACTCTCTATATAACATATATTAGGAGGATAGGCCTTTTCATATGGATGCCTATATGTTTAATTACCAAATGGGCAGTATGCATGAGCCTGTGTGTGTGTGTGTGTGTGTGTGTATGTGTGAGATGCTGAACACACTTGGGTTAATTTTCGTAGTTGCACTACCTTCTAAATATACTCATTTGTATTTATAATTTTACAGCCTATATTCTATCACAATTATTTATGCCATTGCATTCTATGTACCTGCAGTGGCCTACTGGCTAACGTCTCGGCATGCACAGAAATGAAAATGGCCTGAAAAAAGGAGGGCCCATGGCCAATTAAGGATTATTCGTAATTAAGCATTAATGCAGAATTCTATTTACCCCGACTGCTTCGACTGAACCTTAGGGGACTAGACGCCGGTCTGATTGGGGAATGACCACCGTCTCTCCCCACGGTAGGCTCACTGGAGGACGCATCGGAATCGCCGCCATCTCGGTCCACTTTGCATTGATCCTCGTATATACGTAGTGATGGAAGGGTCAACTGTTTCCTATAAATGCAGCAATATTAATTATTAAATGTGTTGGAAGACAGGGAAAAAAATACTTGGACAATCCCATACTTGACATTCTATACTTGGCTATCTTAAAGCCCGTAAGGCATGTCATTTTCAAAAAAAAAATGTCATGATTATCAAATTACCTCTTTTCTCTTCTTCCATTGCCCGTGTCTCTAAATCCTTTGGCAAAAGGATTATTATCAATCTTCAGTTGTGTTATCTGAGACAAAAGACAAATTAGAGTGATAATAATGATTAATTCCCCCATTATATCCCAATCGATGGTGCTTTTACAATACAATTGCCACTGTCATTACAGCATATGCACTACAATGAAAGGGGACAATTTTCAAAGTATTAGTATAATCAGTGGGCGTAAGTGACGTGTTTTTCTAATCATTTACTTTCAGTTAAACACACTGTCTCCTTCATTCCAATGATGGCGCGGAGGGCTTGCATTATTGATGCAAGTGGATCGAGAGCAACTTCCACGACCCCCGTGAGAGGGGATAGCCTACGTCCTGCCTTACAGTTAATTATCCATAATTGTATAGAGAAACTGCGGAAAAGAGGTGCCCGTTCTTGCTGTAAAATTATAACAAAGTCATTTGTAAAACTTTGCACTTGGAGTGAGGAAAAGGAACAGGGAAAATAGGCTACTCCAAGTCATCCAGGCAAGACTTAGTCTAGTTAGATAGTCTTCCATCGGGCCGTGTACATTTCGGGTGTACACAGAAGAGGTCCGTTTTCTTCTTTGCCTTCTATGGAGCTCTTGAGGAATTCATGAATGAACCAATCAGAGGGCTGTGGATCTCTTTGCCTTCTACCCTGCTTTGATCGTTCTGCTATACGGAGTGTGTAGCTCCCGGACACACACTAGCGAGTCTAAGTGCCTGCTAATCGATTGTGACTCTTTGCCATAAACTTTACGATACAAACAAGCCCACCAGGCCCCTCGGACACGGATGCCAATTAAAATCGGCAGCTAGGGCGGTCGGCCATAGGGAAGGGAATTAGAGTGGAAGAAAAATAAATATAATCATCAAATCATGGTATTACGGATACATCTCCGCACCTGAGTAAAGTGCGAGGTATTAGGCCTAAGCTATATTGCCCAAATGGCTTCATCACCATGTGAATATATATATATATATATATAATGTATATAATATTCTTTACAGTAAAATGTGAAATTCATACTTGGAGTATAATGGAGTTATAAAGACAAATGCCCTGAGTGTGGATCAGCAACAATCTGGTATCACTTTAACAAACATAAGGCATGAGCGCATTATTTTCTTAACCCCTTCTTGGAATATCCAAAGGTAGGTCACCAGCTACCCAAGCAACTGTGACAAATAAAAGTAGGCCACATCAGGTGACAGTCTTGACCACCTAATTTTGGCTTTTGGGGATGAAATAACCCTATCACCCTCAAACATTTTCATTTTAACTTGTAACACAAAAATATATAACACATCATAGCCATACCTTGTCATTTTGATAGGCTGTGACAGCAATGAATTCTGTTTCAGGGAATACATATGTCCTGAAAGTACTGTAGGGCAGCTTCAGAATGTCGTTGGCTCTCACAATATGAAACCTTGGCTGGTATTTATGCATTGAATTCAAAATAGTCTGTGGGGAAAAAGAATGCTTGTTGTTACAACAAAATACCCTCATACCATTGTAACAATATCCCTAGGCCAAAAGAACACATAAAAGTTACGCCCCTTCTTTCCTAAATAATATCACCCTCGATATGCCTTAATGTACTTAATGTACGTTGGCTTACGTATTCATTAGTTTAGGCTTATTTATTTCATCCAAATAAGCTAACGCAGTGGACTACTGTAGCAGCAGAATTAGACCCAAAAAGCAGAGGTCACATGACACAAAATCCCGGATGTCAGATAGTAAGCCTGGTTGATGTATCCTACTTAATTAAGACAAACCGATTATATAAATGCAGGGCAAAATATTATGCGCCCAAAATAAAGTACCAGGTGAGACGGAGCACCGATTTCTAACACACTGTACCCCGCCATTGTTTCATGAGCCCATGGGCACTTGACCTTATCAGAATGCAAATAGTTGTGTCTGCATGGCATGCAAATTTGCTATTTGTTTACAGTAAGTTTATTCTCCTGTCGACTTAGGACCAATTCAGTTTGCTCTTTTTTTCACCCGAACATGTATTATTAAATATTGCACTGCCTCTTCGTGTGTTTATGCTACATAGCGCCGGAGTGGGTTTAAGGGGCCTGGTGTAGCCTAGGCTACTAACAGAGGCTGCTTTTCACTGCCAAGACGTCCTATGCCCAAATGAAGATATCAAACTAGACTAACCAACAGGAGGCTCTCTCTATCGCAGCCGAGTACCGACTCCGCTCTGTCTGACCTGATTTTTGTCTGTTACCTGATTTAGCTCTACAAAACTCCTAACAAAATACATGGAATGTGTAACATAAATATACGCACACAACGTTAAACGTTTATCAAAAACACCGCATGCAAACAACTGCCAGTATTGCATAAAAATAAACCAAGTTTTTAAAAATAAAAATATTAACTTTAAACTGATATTATCAGCAGTTACAGAAGCATGGTATAGCTCCATGTCAGTTTACTTACTTAAACAAGAGACAAGACCTACTTTTGAATTTGCTACCGAATTAAAAGAAAAGTCAAATAAACAACAATTCAAACATCTATTAATGTATGTTAACTTAGCATTTTACCATTAAAAGTATAAAGTCATCTTGCAAGTAAAACACTACTTCTAGGACCTATGAGTATTTTAAATCCAGCGACTTCAATTTCCTACAAAATATTAAGGGAGACATGCATGAAAAGACTTACACTGACTGAGCGATTACTTACAAATCCATGCTTGTCTGATATATTGTTGGTCAGCTTGAGTTTATGAAAAGCAACAGGCTTGGCCATCCACTGCTCTCCGGTGGCTGGACTGTCCGGGTGGATATACATTCGCTTGGGCATCTCCGGGTCGGCTTTTCCCGCAACCATCCAGCGAGAATTATGGAATTTGTAGCGGCAGTCGTCGGCCGCTACTATGTCCATTAGCAATATATATTTGGCCTTTTTGTCAAGACCATTTATTCTAACTTTAAAAGGTGGGAACATCCTCCTGTAAAATACAAATACACAAAATTAATCTATGACAAAACTATATATATATGTAGTATGTAGGTCTACTCCTAAGTATACACACAACCATCACAAATGCATTTTATATAGGCCTGCAGTACTGGCTTCCTGGATTTTCATAACATATTGTATAGTCTGGGCTGTGGCATTTGAAAATTATATCTTACACTGCCAACGTCCTTGTCAGGTACAGTTGTAAAAAAAATCATGAATTGGCTTATGCTGAAGTCAGACAAGGACATCTTCAAACAGTGTGGTGTTCAGACTGGTAAATTGTGAGGTAAATTTATGTTGGGGCACCTTGCCCTAAATCACAATTTTTCGTCAGTGACAGCCTGTTTACAAAATCCAGAAGCTCAACTGCCATTACAGAATATAATTCCATCTGAACTCTGATTTCATCTGAACTTTGTTTTTTGAAGGGCATAGCTATTTTATCTTTGAACACAAAAGGCGGAATTGTATTGAGATAGTTATTTTGTGATTACATAGACCTAACCAACACGTTACCTAACAAACAACCATAGGCCACATATAGGATATTTTAGCTTGAACAAAATGAATGGGAAAATAATAACCTTGCTGTATTATCTATAGACTCTTTTATGGATGCAGTTGGTTACTTTTGTTACTTTTGCATAATTATGAATTTAGCGTGAAGTGACAATTGGCAAATGTTATAAAAAATATCAGCCCTATCACTTGATCTGTACGAAAATAATATTGGATAATAGCAGTTACATGTCACTTTACATAATATTTAAATGTTGGTTGACAGAAAATAAAGCTAAAGACACGATCTAGACAAATAACAAAACGACTGGGGAGCAATGTCAGCAATTCAGACGTTTCCTCACCTGCCAGATTTCGTAATAACCATTTCGGTTCCTAGTTTATGGAACTGGTCCCACAGATCCTTGGCCTCCAATGTCACTTTTGGGTCGTCCTCGACTTCTTCCTCCGGCTCAAGGCTCTTCAGGCTACGCAGATGAGCTGCCTGGTGGTGGTGACTCAGAGCCGGATGAAGACCTGCCTCCGCGGCTCCAGCGAGGGTATGATCCGGAATGGGCTTGGTGAGAGCCCCGGGAGGCAGCGTCAGCGCAGGGAAGAATGAGGGCTGAGCGGCCGCTAGGAAAGCTGACATGGGGAAGTCGGTTGGCCGATGAGCGTGGAAGGGGTGATAAGCCATGGCAGTCCCTGTGAAAACTGGATCTCTCATCGGTGCATCCAAAAATCGAAGTGAAATTTTGATAGAGCTTGGGTGTTTAGGTTCCACAAAACCAGCGCGTATCCAGAGATATCTACTTTTGAGCCAGTGAGTAAGGAATAACCTCTGAAAAAAATAAACCACTGCGAAGAATGATCTCAATACGGTCGATGGACGAACTGAAGAGAGTAAAAGGCAAGCTTGGTGGGGAACTACCACTTAAACTCCCGTAGCGAATGATTCCAAGAAGTCCTGTAATAATATCAGTCCAAGTGAGCGCAGCGACGCTTTGGACACAGGTTCGGGCTCCCCTATTCTTCAACAGTCGCTTTCAGAAAAATAAGATTGCTCTTTCGGTGCGGATGTCCATCCGAGCGCGATCATTCTAGCCAGACGCGGAGTTGAAATGGTTAGGTCTTACTCTGTCCACTGTAGAACTGTGAGTATCTCACATGTCCTTCCTGCTCCGATCCCAGCACTAATGAACCAAGCCCCCTTGATTGCTGATTTTACGCTTTCTGGACCAATTGTGGCCCTCCATAGGCGTGGTTTTGACAGCTCCGGCCAGACTCAAGAAGAGGGGGTGGACAAGAAGGTGTCGGAAGCATTAGCAGTAAGAAAACATGTCAACAGAATAAAATATTAACCAATGACAGAAAAGATCGAGAAATCCCACCCCCATCTCCAAGCCAAGCACCGGGTCAGCCCTCAATTCTTAGCCGGTGGAGACAGCACTTCGGTCGGCTTGCGCTTTATAATTACGATGAGGTCCGCCTCACCTTGTCCAGGGGCACCAAAACTACGCACTGAAACACTGTCAAATTGCGATTAATTCTAATAATTCTGCCGTTGTTATTATAGTCATATATTTGAAAAATAGCCTCTATAGATCGGTCTGAACAAATGAACATACAGAGCCTAGAAAAGCAACTGCATCGAAAGAAAATAAACAATCAAAGCAAGCAGGGAAAGCTTTAATGATCTATCTCAAACATTATATTTTTGTATGAGTTTTGACCTCGCAACAGCCAATAATACTTTGCATTCGCCAATAGGCTGCCTGGTTGGCTAAGATCGCACGGTTGGAGATTTATTAACTTATGAATGGCTGATTTTGCGGAAGGGGAGCGTGAAGGGCGTAAGATTGCTATAGGACGATATTGAACATTTATCCAAACAATGACCATTTCCGCGACTCGCTGCAGCCATGCGAGTGACTTCATGGGAAGAACAGCAGTAAATAAACCGGACATTGCCACTTGAAAGACAGCCCCGGGCCATTCGAAAAAGCGCAGACCCAGATGCCGCATTCAAGCAAGAGGAAAAACTGGTTGAAAGATTCTTAAGCCTAAAAATCAAACGAGGAGACAGGGTGAGTGCGAGTCCATGTTCTCTTTGTAAACTTACAGTCCATTTGAATTTCTCCGGCGATGTAAGCTATATTTTGCTGCCCACGCATAACACGTTTCTGTGAGATTAAAATCGCATTACAGATAATGAAATGTATGTGCAAGCAGATTATATTCAGTTTCGGAAACTAATCAACACTATGTATGGATATTTACGCGATATTATGTATCCAATGTCGCCTATTATACCATGTGATGTGACTGTCTCTCTAGAGAAACGGAGTATTAAAAGGCATAGCATTAAAAAAAACTTGAATCAGGAAGACTAAAGGACTGTCGTAATGGGCATAGCTGCACCTTGCTGGGGGGTGAGGAGAATTGCGTGCGTGTGTCAAACCACATTGTGAAGTCCTCACCATCCTAACCTGGTGTGGTTCCTAGAGCGATGTGAGACCGTAGTGTGTGCCTTTAAGAAACCCTTCTGTGGACCCTTGATTAACTTGGATCCAGTTTGTTAAAGAGCCGCTTGGCGCCAGTCGGCTGCCGTACCACAATAAGAACCGTCTCTTGTCACTTCATATTTACCCTGCAATCCTCCAACAGTGCACTCCAATCCCTAACCCTTTCACGCAAAACCCTCGGCTTATAGTTGAGACTTTAGGCTACAAATTCCCTTGCGCGGAGTCTACTCTCAGCTTTAACGGCAAAATTTTATGAATATATCTAATTAGTTTGCCTGTTCAATTTAGTCATCTCATTAGGAGCATATTTGATGACTATCAAATGAAGGCTCAAATGCAACGGAGAGAATTTGGTGTTTAGCTCAACATAACAAAACAACGTACTGTAAAAACAACACATTTTGATTAACCCTTGACGCACCCGTCGTTCAACACAATAGTGATTTAGTGTCTTGGTGGTGAATTTGTGATGCGCGTATGCCATTTCGTCTTTTTGTTGTGAACCCTTGAATTCGACAAAACTAATGAAATTGTACATGATCTCTAACTACGGTGCAATGCCAGCTCCGAATGATGATTGATAGACGTTTGAACAGGGAAAACAAAAGCCGTTCTCTTGATAATGAGAAGAAGAGATGTAGCCTATGGCGAAAAGTGGTTACCTTTTTGGAAATTAGAAAAAAAAACGTTGGGGAGCCAAAACCAAGACTCAAAAATGCACACCAAAAGGGCCATTTGATTTATGCCCCCACCACATTTATTAACATGTTTAATATTGTCAGCCAAATATTGTCAGCCAAGGAGGTTACACACTTGTTGCTAAAAGAGGTGCACTGAAACGAAAAATAACATAACAAAATAACACAAATAAGGGGTACAAATTGCTGTGCAAACTTTTGATACATTTCTAATGTATCAGCTTAATGCAGCCATCACTATAGGCAATTGCAAAAAAAGAAAGATCTAATGTGGGTTTGTGAACTAGCAAGAAAAAGTCTTCCCCATTCATAATGTGGAATGATTGTGTATCCGTCTGCAGGTTATAGACGATTTGATACGATTTATCTACAAGGTATTTTTGTTGTAACGTGGTTTAACTATTCATTCTTCTTGAACTCTCATTTTAATCTCCTCCATAAGTAGTACCAAATACTTAAGGCTAATAGCTATTGTAGCCTTCACATTTGTTCACCCCCCTTTTACAAATAGCCAGTGCCTGTTTCAAAAAGGCAAATAGTATGGACGTGCACTCTAATTTAAAAAAAGTTAAAATGTTAAAATGACCTAATAATATCTCAAGATAATTGTAAGCTCTCTCTTTTTAATCAGTGTCCTCGTTTCTACATATGAACTAACTAAAAATATATATGTCCATGAGCTTTTAATCCTTTATAAATAACATTAACCTGTTCAAAACGAACTGAGAAATAAATGTTAAATGTTAGGCTGATCTTGGAGCTTTAAGTTTGACATCAGCGTTTTGAATGGAAATAGATGAACAACAGATGAGAATGGTAATGGTTTTTTGTGTTTATACTGAAGGAACTAATCACATCAACACAGTTCCTGCAATTACGCTTAATTTATTTTTTCTTTGCTTCCTCGTTGTACACACAGAAACCGACAAGAATGTAATCAAGTGTTGTGGTATTATCACAGATGACTTCAAAGTCGTTGCTGGAAAGTTTTTTTTTCCTAGGCTACTGCTACTGTTCAGCATACAGTCACTACAAAGAGAACACGCAATACATCTCTAACGCGAGTGCGTTTAACAAGTGGCTGGTGCACTGAGACATTCCGTTTACTGTTTTCTTCGGTGTTGCTTACATTTTTGTGCTCTTGTCTGTGTGCAGTTTTTACACCGACTACTAAGACGCAACCTCACATAGACCCATGTCACGCAATATGCCCCGATACTCTGCCATTAGACCTTGCGTCCTTGAAATTTCTGCTGAGGAGAACCTCTCTAATTGTATTACATTTTTTGGACGGCGAGGAAATGAATATGTTGTGCTATGAAGATAGTTTGGAGACTTGTCAATACTTTGCACATATGATACGGAATAAGATGACGCTGTAAGGCGCACTGGTCATTAAATGGCTATTGTTCTTTTTTTCAGCTTTAACATCGTTGCTCCTTCTTTTCATCTTTTCATCATCTCGTCCCATCTCTCTGCATCATCTCTCCTGCTATATTTAGCCAGTAGACTGAGGCCTTGGCGCCAGACCGTTTAAGACCTGTCAAAGTCCCTCATATTTCCCCTTGTCACATGTATACCCAGCGCCTCCGCTAGCTACCAGCCCCCTCTCCCTCCCTCCCACTACCTCCCTCTCCCTCCACCTCCTTCTCACCATCGCTCTTTCATTCTGGATTTGTTCATTCACGCACACCCTGTTAATGTTTCTTTACATTTCTTTATTCTCATTAAAAGATAGCATTTCATCTTCCACTCTGTTTGCGAACGCATGTAATTTGCTCTTCTCCCAGCCCACTTTGTCTCATTGACCCGAGTCAGCGGGGCTACCGGTGCCCTGTCCCATCCACTTGCTCAAATTGCGACTGATTGGTGAAAAAAAATAACAATTCATGCAGGCAGCTCCAAAGTCTAAAACATGGCGAGAGCCAATGTCTCCGCCAAACATCCAGTTTTATGCGCTCCAAAGACTCCGTTAATGGCAACTGCATACACGAAAAGGGAAGACAAACACGGGAACTTGTTTACTTGTCTTCTCCAAACTCCACCGACAACTAGCATACAGCATAGACTTGCATGATTAGTGTGAACGGGTCAGAAAATACCCACAAGCATATAAGAAAACGTACCAACATACCACCTGCGCCTACACGTTGGTTTGAAAACAAGTCTGCTTGAGAAATGTAGGCCTAAGTAGTTAAATGTTTTTAAAATTGCATACCTAAATACAAACAGCAATGCAGAAATCGCAAGCTACTTTGGAAATATCTGAATTGGTACAGAGCGCACATTACAGGTTGAGCTGATGCAGGTAGAACTTAATGGGGCCTATCTTGATAGGCCTCGATAAGAGGGTATAACCCTAACTATGACATATCTGAAGTACGTATGCATTCCTTTTAAACATCGATTAAACAAACGTGGCATTTTCCAAGTTTCTAAAGACAAATAGGCTTGAGGCCACCTTCGACAGGTAACAGGTGGGGGCGCTAAATTACCCCAGGGAATAGAGGAAACATTGTTCCATTTCCTCGTGCTGAATATCTATCTCGTACCCATTCTCTGCAGGCCGTTTGCACGATATTGTGTGTGTGTCTGTTTGTCTAAGGTCCGTATGCTCTCTAGGCCTGGTTAAAACATTATCGCGGTTTCGCTTTCTCCTGCCAGCTCGGTTTTGCTTTAATTATGTCCTTAATGAGCAGCACTGGATCCACCTCGACAAGCTAAAGGCAGAGTGGTAAGCCAACTGTCACGATGTTGTTCAACTTTCACTGCAACACGTTAGCAGTTTTACACTGGGCATAATCTTTGACGTATAGCCTGTAACATAAAAAAATACACTGCAAACAGTCTATGACTGTACGCAGATTATACGCAGTCGGATGCGTCTTCAGTCAGGATCGTTCATATTGAAGCCACAATTTGTAAATGCAAAGCACATGTAAAAAAGAAAAAAACTACCCCTTTGTCATCAAGAAAAATAAACACACAAATGACTTGTGTAATTCAGGCTGATGCGGAAGGTGAAGCGTGTAACTATAGGGACAAAGCAATTGCCTGTCCACCCAGAGTCCTCCGGGCTCTTTTGATCTGAAGGCCTTTTCGTGCGGTGCTCACTCTTGCAGCAGGTGGGTTTGTTTTTGTCCAGTGACACTACACATGACCCGGGCAAACCCCACCTTCCCCCGCGCTAACCCCCGGGGGTTTTGATAGTGCTCAACCGAGGGGACTCTGCCGGCTGCCATGGCAGGATGCCTTGAGGAGATGTGCTTCTTATTATTGAGGAAGCAATATAGTGGCCCGGTGATTTATATGAATTAAGATTAATACAGGCTGATCAACCCTTAAATGTCTGACTGAAACAAATGCATTATTAATCCGATTGCTGAAGGTGAGGTGAGGTGACATACCTAATGATATATTATATAACTGGGCGTTGTTTCACCTAATGAAATAAAATAAATTGGCTACTATAAAATAGAAAACGGAAAAAGAAACAGTCAACAAGTGGCTGATAGACTTGTTGTTCTATCAAATATGTAGGGAGGGAGAGGAAAGTAATGCCATGACAAGTAGTTCAGGCCACCGATGTGCGTGGCCATATGCAAATTTTACCGCGGCTGATTTGTGGCAATTCGTCCTTTATCCAAATTTAACAAATAATCTTTCTATCTACAAACTGCTAATAGTCTGAACTCACTAACACAGTGTCTCGGGCTTTAATCTAACAACACATTATAATGTAGGCTAATGGCCCAAGCTTCTATCACTGATTCGGTCTATTGAAATGAAATGGACCACTTTGATAATCCCACATTGATAGGCTTATAAGGAAACGTTCAAAAAAGGGAACCTTTGGAGCAACAGATGAAGCAGGAATTCAGATCTTGTTAGACAAATAGTCAACCATTTCCTCGTTTTCATTAGTTCGCCGATGACAGTATAGATACAGCATAATCATAACAGCGTATAATGAGGCAATTAATAATAATTAATGGTAATTAATGATAATAATTAAGAACCCATAGTAAACAGGGCTAATTATGAATCGGGGTACAGTTCCACATTCCCAGTTTTAGATGGTCATTGCCGGGGAAAGTATCATTTCAGTATTCATATTCCCATCCTATGCGTTTGACGTTTTTTTTGTTTTGTTTTTACAATGGTGTGCAGCAGGTTACCTCAGGGACGAGTCGCGAGTGAGTTATGGTTTCTTTCTCTTTTTTGTATTGGTTTGATGTTAAGTTCTGAAATGGCTATTTCGAGTGTGTTGTTAGGCTAACTAGCCTACCATTATCGTCAGATTCTCCATACAGAGCTTGAATGAATGTTGAGGGTGATGTGGCGGTGTGACCACAGGTGCTCACGGTGTCCCAGAAGATAAGATGATCTAATCAGTCCATTCGTGAGCTAATTGACACGCTTTACAATCAGTGTTGCAAACTTCAATGTAATTCAAAATAAGATTAAATTATAGTCAAGTTTAGTCGGTGCATGGTAAACAGTTCATCTGGCCGTCAACGCACCTTTTAAAGATAGTCGTATTAAACAACACACATATGGTAGGCTACTTTAACTTAAAAGCTGGAAAATGTTTATTACGATCTTTTCGGGTGCATAACCGAGTTTAGATTTATCTAATAGCAACAAAAGGTCTGTAATTTGGGGGCGTAATGTGACATTAACATTTATTTTAAGCGACAGACTTTGTGTGTTAGGTCATTTGTCTTTATAAACGACCTAATTTTAAGCAAACAGCCTTCTTTGCCACCAAAAGCATCAGGCAATGTCACCAAATACATTAGGTAAGGCTCTCATCCATGACAATCAAGCAATAAGACATCCTCATGTCAGTTTTAAACGTCATACTAGTAGCAGACTCCTGTTTATTTTTGCTGTGTCGACCTGTTGAGTGTGATCCGTACGAGCCATGCAACAAGAACATTGAATTTTATTACATGTGACGTGATCTGAAATTATAGGAGCTTTAAACGGTTTTAAACTTTAACTTAATTTACAGTAGAGTAGCCTACGTTTCCGTAATATCCTCACATGGTATTATCTAATTATAAATAGCCTACTTTCATTCAAATACCCCTCTTCTGCCAACATGTTTAAGAGAACCGATGTTAAAGCGCAGTTTGTTGGTTGTCTGCGTGGTTTATGTTATGAGCATGTCTGTTTAAGTTGTTGTAGTCTTCAATCACCTAACAAAATGTAACTTTATATACTGGTCACACAACGTCTATCTTAAACGTTTTTATTTAATTTGACAGCAAGATACAACAAAGTTTTTTGCCAATCAGGTCACGGCGCACTAAATGCTTTGATTGTACTCCACAGTTTCCAGTGTTAATAAACCACATGTTAAAGTTACAAATAGGCTGCTGATCAGTGGAAGTAGCTTGGAGCAGACAAAGCAACGCATTTAAAAAAAGCTCTTCACCCCAAGGAAATCCATTTGTCCTCATTGAGTGATCGCCAAATTACACGAGTTCAAAGGAGGCCGTCTACGTTCCTTCCTCCTCCTCTATTTCCGTGAACGTAAATGAACTTTTACCTGAAAAGCAACTCGAACGGTCCTCCTCTCTGCCCGTCGAAGGTTTAGAACTCGACCAAGGGGAGACATTGGCATGCACCATGCGTACCATGGCCTGCGGGCTGGATTGAGACGACTGGCCATGGGACACAGGTCGCTGGCAGCTAGTGCTTTTGCGCTGCCACTCTGTTATTTTAAACGTAATCAGATTAAGAGGCTATGTATTGGGCATCCAGACTAAGCTAAAGTAAACGCACACACAACTACATTTCTCAAGGTGCAATAACTCAGTTATTAGTAAGTATTACACTTTATCTCGCCCATTTTCACTGTAAAAATCATTACCACTTGAAAGTGGTAGAAAAGTTTTTGCCATTTAGGTGATACAGCTTTCCCAATAATTTAGTCAAACCAGGAGGAACACTGCAGAGCTGTGTAGAAAAATGAAATGGAGAAGAGAGCAGGTTATGAATATGTCATTTAGGGGATGCCGGTTTCCTTTGCCTATAATTTGGTCACACAAAGACCATCAGAGAGCTGCATAGAGAGACTGCACTCCCACTACTTGAAACTGACTCTTATCTTTGGGCTTGATATTTTTAGGCTGTAAGCTCCAGAGATGTGGCATGGCCTGACCCTCCATGGGCCAAGGAGACCCGTGCAGGTATATCATTCCCAGTCTCCAGACACCCTCCTTCCTCTCTCTCTGACTCTCTCCATACAGGAACTCTGTGTGGGGGCCCGGCCTGCTCATGGTGAGGTGACCCAGGGTTTGGGCGGGTATGAGAGCGGGGCAATCTACCCACCCATGGGCACGTCCCCCCGTGGACACCACTAAAGGAGACGGCAGGGTAGATCTAACATTTGCATTGCAAAGCATCTACAGCAGACATCTTTAGAGAATTGCGGGTGTACACAGGGAAAGGGGATACACAATCCATGAGTACCAGCCAATTATCACAGTGCTTCTTCAGGATTATTTTCCCCTTTAAGTCACTAATACAAAATGCAATAGTAGTGTTTCACTTCACCTCACAGGAAACTGCATACAAAAGGCAGAGAAAGCATCCCCAAGGTAATCTCAGTGGTATGTTCTCTAGGCTATGGATCCTTTATGGCAACAGCCATGATAATCCAGGGCTCAGTACACAGCAGTTTCTACACATGATGAGAATAAGTCCTTATCAGACCTTTATAATTTTCTGCAAGCTGCACTTGTGTGCAGCTGTGATACATGCAAGAGATGTCCAAAAAGATTCTCTTCAGTAATGCTGTTTCAAGTCTGGCAGTGTGTATTCATTTGTAGACAGACCACATGTTTCTAAAGAGAGCGAGAGATATAATTTCAGACTGTCACAGGATCCTCAAGTACTTATTATTGTAATTTTTTTTGTCTGAAAAAATTTTTTTTTTTCAAAGCAAAGACTAATGTTAACTCCTGTCTGTCCCTCCTGTGGCTCTTACTGCCATGTTCTCTTGCCTTCGCTGTGATCTCAGACAATAAAGACTATTGCATGTACACCAGTCTGGTTTTGTTCGGAGCTTTTGACGAGACCCAGTTCATGTTTCACGGAGCTGCACTGACATCAGCGCCTTTGATGGTTATTTATGAGGGTTCTACAGCACTTTTAATAAAGCCTACAGTAAATAATAATGGCACAGTGATACCATCTTTCTACGAGCCCAGTGGAGTGCAGTGGTTTTACATATTTCACAATAATCACAAAATAACAATATTGTCACAATAAAACACACACACACACACATAGGTTTGTTGGACGCATGGAAAAAAAAAAAAGTCAGGCAGTGTAATTTTTGGGGAAATATTTTCTGTTTAATTCTCATTTACAAATCATTTGATATTAGTATTTTAATGGAAGGAAGGCTAAATACAAACTCCTGACAGTCCTGGGACTTTGGGACCTGACAAAAAATGTTCATGAAGTGGAATTAGTGCATTAAAAAGAAATAAAAACAACAATAAAATTTAAATAAAATACTTTGCAAGTCAAAACAGCTTGGAGATGAATATAAGAGATCGCAGTTGCAATCCTGACTGTCCAAGCTTAGACATCAAAGTGAAAAGAAGGAAGCAGTCCTACTAAAACACTAAATGAGCTTGACATATCATTACAATATTTTCCTTTTGATTAACACACAGCAATGCCACTGCTCAGGACACACTTGGTACACTGCAGTAGTAAGATATATTACACATTAAAATGGAAAAAATTGTGAAACTGACTATTTAAAAATATATATACTGTATAACCATCATTGTCTTTCAAAGAACAGACAAAAAGGCCTTTTTCTGAAGTCATTTCACTAGCACAGATTCATGGCTGAGGATAGGACAATAGCATTCAATGTTTTAAAAAACAAAACATAGTTTTACAGTCCACCGGTGCTGCATTGGCATATGCTTCATGCCCCTTAAAGCCACTATTAAAGCCATACATTGAACAAGCATCAGGTTTGCTACTATCCTCTGTAACATTCAAAGCCATTCTTTTTTATTTGTTTATTTTTTTAATCAAATACATGCATTGCTCTATCATGTGCAATCAACATGGGTCACTTTTTTTAATTGGTAGTTTTCCTCTGCACTTGCACACGTGGCAAAGCGTTGAGTCTGTAAATCTATGGGAAATAGTAAAGCTACCCCAGAAAACAGTTGGAACAGTTTGAAAATTAGTGCAAGTTATGGCAGCTCAGCTTAGGGGGATTGCTGTGATCTTAGAAGCGAGCTGCTAGTTAGTAAATTGTATGCGTGTGTATGTGTGTATGTAAGAGTGTGTGTGTGTGTGTATGTAAGTGTGTGTGTGTGTGTGTGTGCGTGTGTGAGACAGAGAGACAGAGAGAGTGTGAGTGTGTATAAGTGTGTGTGTGCACAACCTGAAAAAAAAAAACAGGTCTCAGGTTTTCATCTTTCTTGCAGGGCCAAATGACTGTTGCAATATCTGACCATGAGCTGTCTGATGAAAAATTATTTTAGCCAAATTCATCAGTTTATTTTTAAACCAGGGCTCCTCTACATTAACACAGCACAAGGCTCCAAACAGCTCATATTCAAATCCCTTATGAAAAGACAAAACAAAATCACACCATAAAAGAATAAACAAAACAAATCAAAAGACTGAAAACATCCTAAAATTTCCTGAAATATAATTACAACTAAAAAAAAAACAAAACCCGTAGAGGGTCAAAAATCTTATAATATGAAATCCATGCCTTTGCACACGGATGAAGAAATACACAGAAATTTGACAATATCAGCTTCACAAGAAGAAGAAAAGAAGAACAGATAATTAAAAACGGATGGTTTACTAATTCATGCATATGTATGAAATAACAGAAGAATTTTCAAAAGGTCATTTGGCTAAGCTACACTGGACAGACTTTATTCCAAATGGCAACTAATGATGAGAAATGACTGTACTGCTTGTCTGATTATGCCTTCGTCTGTATTCAACTTGAAATGTGTGTTTCCAAACAAAGAAAGATGGAGAGAAGTCTGTGGGAAAAGGTAGAGTATTACCTGAAGGCAAGTACAGTTACACATCTGAGAGAAGAGGAGAAGCAGCAGCAGCAAGCGCTTCGACAACAACCACCCCCACCACCTATTCAGATCAGTGGGCTGAACTGGCTGCTGGATCCATTTAAAGTAAACAGTAACGATTGCATGACTTCATGCTCACGCTCAGTGTCGAGGTAATCAGCACATGTAAAGATGTGCATGTACACACACTCACACACACACACACACACACACACACACACACACACACACACACACACACAGATTTATTCAGTCATGGAGACGAACTCACAAACTATATAAGAGGAGATGATTATGATATCAATAGCGGCTCACATTCACAGGTGAGTGGAACAAAATGATGGCGTACACTCCCTGGAACGTTCTCTCTCTCTCTCTTACTGAAACAGAAGGAAAAATTAATCTTATGTCATCCTGTGATATACAACACCTGTGAGTTCTGGAACACGAGTCAACATGAAGTCATTCAGTAATGGTGTAGCGTAGCGCTGTGAGAGGCTGTCATCCGTAGTCATGGTCAGATTTGAGATGGTGCCTAATCGAACATGGACAAGGCTGGGCTCAGGGCGGATGGCCAGCTTCACATCATCATTAGTTATGCTTGGGATTGGGAGGAAAAGAAGCAGAAGAGTGAAGGATTGGGGGGGGGGGCACATACACATCCCGTTTTGTTGTCCCAAAGGGAAGGATGGGACACACACCTACATACACACACACACACACACAATGCGGTGATCATCAGTATTGTCTGGTAGGTGATCTAGATGGGGTGAGAGGATGGATGGATGGATGGATGGATGGATGGATGGATGGATGGATGGATGGATGGAGACCCTTTTCTCCATATGTGTGTGTGTGTTTGTATGGGTGTGTGTGTGTCAGTGTGTGTGTGTGTGTGTCAGTGTGTGTGTGTGTGTGTGTGTGTGTGTGTGTATGTAGGGCTCAGGGCAGGCCTGTGGAGGTCTCAGGGGAAGCCGGTGGGGAAGAGGCTGAGTGGCTGGCTCTCATTGGTGGGTAGTGGCGAGCGGTAGCCCTCAAAGTTGCGGGGGATGCTGCCGCTGGTGGAGCCCGAGCTGTTGCTGAGGGTCTCGATGCTCCCCTCCCTCTGTAGCTCTGCAGAGCAACACGCAAGAGTGGAGAAAACAGTGTTAAAATGTATACAATATATAAACATATACACCCATGCAATCATGTATTTACATCGACAATCACACACATACCTTACAGCCCCTCCACGACATGCACGCACACACTCACACACACGCATGCATGCAAAGCGCATAGATGTACATACAAGCACATGTGCTCAGAGATATAAACAGAAACAAACATGGAAGATACTTATCCATGTGTGCATAATATACAAAGATCTAACACACAAACTCAATCATAAACACACACACGCACAGGCACACACACGCCCCCTCCACTCTCACTCATGCACGCGTACGCGCATATGCACACACACACACACACACAAAGTACTTGGTATGTCGGAAACCAATAAGCATAGAAAGGGCTCATATACTTGCAGACATGATAGAGGCCTTGCTATCCAACACCGGCCAGCATGTAAACACATACGCTGTATTGACCAAGTAATTATTGAACATCAATATTTACTCCTGCCCAGATCTCTGACAGGAGTTCAGAGCTGGGTCTCCGGTCTCGGTACGTTTCCTCTGACCTGTGTGTGAGAGGGTGTGTGTGTGTGTGTGTGTGTGTGTGTGTTTCTTCTCAAGCCTGGCTTTGGGAGGAGTGATTATGAGTGATTTACATGCTGAAAAGTAAATGGTCCTCCAGCCAAATAAGAAGCAGGGTCCGTCTGGTGCCAGGCCTAATAAAGCGAGTGCCGAGTGGCCTTTGATCAAGGGGCTTGTTTTACATGCTAAATCCTGCTAATGTGGCCACGGCGCTGAAGCCCGGGCTGGGATGGACATACAGCGTGCTAGAGAGAGAGAGAGAGAGAGAGAGAGTGAGAGAGAGAGAAAGAGAGAGAGAGCGAGAGGGAGAGGCTGGCTGGCTGGCTGGGGGCAAGAGGCTGCCTAGTGCCCGCTGCTGCCCACCGTCCCTCCACATCATCCCATGGCGCTGGGGCAGGAAGGAGGAGAGAGGGGCGGGGGTGCCAGTGTGAAGCAAGGGGGGGCCTGGGATGTACCCTTCTTATGTTACACCTTGAAAACACACACACACACACACACACACACACACACACACACACACACACACACCTCTACAGTTACCTACACACATGTACACACACAAAACTATACATGTACACGAACATACCCACAACACACAGACACACACACACCAGAGCCCTAATGCATGCATGCACGAATACACACACACACACTCTCTCTCTTTCTCTCTCACACACACACACACACACAAACACTCTCTCTCTCTCACACACACACACAGTTAGCAGTTAGGCACGGCCTTTGTGACTGATGGGGAGACAAGGATGTGCTCTCCTCTCTTCTCCTCCCTCTCCTCTCCTTCTCTTCTTTTTCCTGGCTCCATTAAGGAGAAGCAGCTGGCCCCCTTCCTCAGCCGTGATTATGGGAGCGCTCCAATTAAAGGCATCCCAATGGCCCCTTCTGCCATTTCCTGCACTGGGGAACCTCTTTTTCAAAATAGAGGAACAAAAAAAAAAAAAAAAAAAAACTGGAGAGGTAGTCATGTGTTTGTCCCGTTCGGCCTTGACGTGAGGAGAAGTAAATGGTTTCCTCGTCTGGAGGAGAATGGGCAGCCTGGTTGGCTACATGTGTGTATGTGTGTGTGCGCTTGCTTGTGTGTTTATATGTATGTATGTGAGTGTATGAATGTGTGTGTGTACATGCGTGAATGTGTTTGTGTGTGTCTGTCCCACACATACTACCCTTGGTTGAACACACCCTCCACCCCATTCCACTCGTCTCCTCTCCTCAGGAAGCGAAAAGACCCTGTTGTGTGTCTGGTCTGGTCTGAGCTAAGCGGCGGTCTGGTCCTGCATGCATCTCTCCCTGTGGAGCCCCAGTCTGGCCAGAGCCGGGAGCGACACTCTCCCTGACAGCCGCGTGGACAGGCCGACCGCACAGGAGAATGCAAAAACAGCCAGGACTTTCTCGGTTATGAACGCTCATAGCACCCATTTTGGGCGGAGGGGTGTGTGTGTGTGTGTGTGGAGGGGGGGTGAGTTGCCAGAGATGTGAATTGGAGTGCACTAGCAAGCTAGCGGCTTGTTTTTATGTTTTAAGAGTGCACAGGTTTCGCCAGCGCAGCTGGATGTTATGACCTGATTGGGCCCTGTTAATGCTGTCAGTCTAGAGCTCAACATGACACAACGTCAGACAGCAGAGCTCCAGAGCCCCAGGTGTGGACACATGACACTAAAGAGTCTTGTAAAATGTTCACACAAATTCTAAAAAGAGAGACAACACTGATAGATAGACATATACATAGATTAAGAGAAACAGAGCAAGAGAGAGAGAGTATTTTACCATATACAGATAGATAAATAGACAGATAAATTGAGAGAGAGAAAGGTATTTTACCACATGCAGAAGCAGGCTCCTTATAGTATATACTATATATAATATAGTATATATTATAGTAGTATACTATGCTACTATGTAGCACTGCTGTACTCTAAGGGTATGATAAAGAGAATCTCCTGTGTTAGACATTCCACTGCCATCAGGTAGAGTTTGAGATCCTTACACCCCCCCCCCCCCATGCACACACACACACTCCGCTACACTGAGATCCACCATCGGCATCCAAAACACGACATAACGAGAGATAACAAAAGCCTGCATGGCCGCTTACAGAATCGCTAATCCACACAGAAACTTGAGCCCACGATATCACATCACCTCCACTCCCTGACACCCCAACCCCAATCCCCCAAACCCGTCTCTGTGTTTGTAATCTGCCAAGTCTGGGTCAAATTGTGTCTTTGTGCGCTGAGGTTTAAGTTCTAAACATGACATGCAGTAAAACATAGGCGGCCCCTCCATCTTGGCTGTGCACAGCAGGAGGAACAGTGGGGCTGAGAATCCGTGCGGTTGCTCATATCCATGGTGTATGCTGACATATATCAGACACACACACACACACACACACACACACACACACACACACACACACACACACACACACAGGCCTTAGCCCCAGCCCCGCATCTGACCCTTTAGTACTGCTGGGGAATGAAGGCTGGGAGGATTTGGCAAGGTGAGGCGAGGACTTCTGAGACTGACACACAGAAACACACACACACATACACACACACTCCTATTGCCCACATCCTTCCCTCATGCCTCTGTCTTTTATAGAGTCTCACATACTCACACACATTCTCGCTCTCTTTTACTCTCTCCTTTTCCCCCGCCCACCCCCACCCCAAACACATATTCTTTCTCTCTCCCTCTCTGCCCTAACATCCACCCACACACATTTTATAAGTCTCACCAACACACACACACACACACACGCGCACGCACACACACACACACACCTACACACCAGCCTGGCTCAAACAGGAGGAATGGGCAGGCCTGACACTGGCGGTGGCCAGTGACCTGAAATCAAAGCCGTGTCATGAGCCTGCGGCATGGGGGTAGTATGGGTGTTGGTGTTGGGGGGTGGTGGTGGTCAGCAGGGCAGCCTCTATCCCTATGATGATTTGCGCATGAGGAGGGTGTTTGTTTGCTTTGGTGTTGAGCGTGCTAGCCACAAACCCCTGTGACAGGTGCTCATAAATTCTACAGTAGGGCCTGAAGTGAAGGGAGTGTGCCAGAGGGGACCACGCCATATATTCAGTGTGTGTGTGTGTGTGTGTGTGTGTGAAAGAGAGAGAGAGTGAGTGAAAGAGTGTGTGTGTTTGTGTGTAGATCCATATGTATGAATGACTGCATGTGTGTGAGTGTGTGTGTCTGTGTGTGAAAGTGAGCGCATTTGTGCAATTCTATGTGAGTGAGTGAGTGAGTGCGTGCGTGCGTGCGTGCGTACGCACGTACGTACGTACGTACGCGTGTATGTGTGTGTGTCACGTGAGTGTGTGTGTAAGAGGTCTGCTTTTCTTCAGTTTAGTCAGTGACCAGTCTGAGTGCTGTGTAGCCTTACTACAGAGACAGACCCACAAACACAGAGTAAGTGTGTGTGTGTTTCTCCCCCTCTCTCTCTCTCTGTGTGTGTGTGTGGAGGTGGGTGAGGCCTTTATGCAAAAATAAACAGCAGGACTAACAAAGGGACTGGCGGCGGAAGCGGCGTTGGCAGGCAGAGCGCAATCAGATGGCAGGTCGGCCCGGGTCAGGGTCCACACCTGGGAAAGATTGGGCTGGACTGAGCCTCGCAGACAGGCACAAGCGCAGAGGACCGGGTGGGGAGAGGAGAGGATGAGGTGGAGGGGGGCATGAGAGAGAGAGAGCATGAGAAAGAGAAAGAGAGAGAGAGACAGAGAAAAATAGAGAGAGAGAAAGGAATGGAGTGATGGCGAGGTAAATAATGGCGTCACTTTTGCTTTTCTTCGGATGGAGGTGGTGGTAACCTGGCTCTACTGCCACTGCTTTACATGCAATACTTTTTCACACATGCACACACTCTTTCTCCCTCCCTCCCTCCCTCTCTCTCTCTCTCTCACACACACACACACACACACACACACACAGCAGGCATCTCATACATAAAGTGTACACCAGTGCACACCAGTGCATTTTCATACAATGCTCCATGTCTTTGTTTTTCACTTGTGGTTGACCAATGTAACACCACGCCAGTGAACTCCAAAGTGCTGTTATTCAGCCTACCTACCCCTTTTTGATCATACACTAGCTCACGCTTCAAACACACATTACTTCTATCACACATTCCTCTCTTTCACACTCACCCTCACACACACTCATCCACACACACACACAGACACACACAAACATATACACACACACACACACAAACACCTCTACAGAGACGTGTGCAGCGCGGTAGGAGATTTATAGGCTGTAATCTGTAATGATATCACTTTCATGGCAGCACAGACTCTGGCTCCGTGAGCCTACGCATGAGAGAGAGAGTGTGTGTGTGTGTGTGTGTGTGTGTGTGGAGAAGGAGGAGGAGGAGGAGGAGGTGGCAGAGGTGGCGGCAGCATGGCTGAGCTCTGAGCTGAGGCCTAGTCTACACCCACCTCCCCTTCACCTCACGCCTGTCTGAGGTCCTTCTAAGCTGCTCAGCGCTATTGCTGTGGGGCCACAGATGGCTCTCTGCTCCAGAAAAGTAGGATGGAGAGTGTGTGTGTGTGTGTGCGTGCGTGCAGGGTCCTAATCCTCTCGACTGGGGGCCCCGCCAGGAGACACTGACAGCCAGGCATGGGCCCTGACCTCATAGATTGTCCTCACTAACCCTTTGCTATGTGTGTGTGCCTGTGTGTTTCAGTGTGTGTGTGAGTCTATGTTTAGCGAACGTGTGTAATGTTGCTATGCATGCTTGTGTGTGTTTTACATGTGGATGGGCACAATAAATTGTGTTATGTGTGTCCCAGACAGGGCTGATTTATGTGTTTGTGTATTTGTGTGTGTGTGTGTGAATTAGGACTGAGGCTGGAATGGTGTTTTGGGTTAGTTTGTGTTGTGTTGTGTTTGTGCTGCTGCTGAAAGAACGTGTCTGCCACCACAGCCAGGCCCAAAGCCTGGAAAAGCCCCTGCAGGACCCAGGGAGGGAAGGAGGAAGAGTGAAAGAAAGCAGGAGAATGAATTAAAGAAAGGTTATGTGAAGGAGAAGGAGGGAAAGAGAGGAAAGAGAGGGTGAATGAGAGAAATGCAATGGGAGAGAGAGAAAGAAAGAAAGAAAGAAAGGAAGAGATAGAAGGAGGCGGAGAGAATTGAATAGAGCCAGAGTGAGGAAGGGAGAGAGGGAGAGAGGGAGAGAGAGAAAGAGAGAGAGAGAGAGAGAGAGAGAAAGCGACAGAGAGAGCGAGGGACAGAGAGGGAGAGCAGTAGGAGAGATATTTCATGTCTGGAGCCAGGCTTCATGGAAGAATGCACTGCAAGCGTGTCAGAAAGCTGAGCGGAGGAGGAGGAGGAGGAAGAGGGGTGGGGAGGAGGAAGAGGGGTGGGGAGGGTCCTCTCATTAACATCTCTGCACCATAACTGTCTGCACAAAGTCCCAATGCCGTCATCTCATCAGATCTCAGCTCAGGAAGCAATGCTGGCCATCCAAAAATCTCATCATGCAGCACCTCCACACACACACACACACACACACACACACACACACACACACACACACACACACACACACACACACACACACACACTTCCATTGCTACCTATCCCACACCACAAGAAAAAAAAAAGAATCAAGAGAAAGAATGACTGAATCAATCAACTAAATACATGAAACAGCCACAGTCCGTTATGAAAGTCAATCAATCAACGACAACACACACACACAAACACACACTCACACACAACACAACAAATTCACAATCACTCAGTGACAGTGTGTTTGTGTCTTTATCATTGTGTGTCTTTATCACTGTGTATCTTTGTGTGCGCGTGTGTGTGTGTTTATCACTGGGAGTATGCTTGTGTGTGTTGGCTTCTTCCATATCCCCTCACTCTGATCCCTGATTCAGAACACATTGGCAGGCTGTGAGGCCTGCGGTGGCAGAGATCTATGGAATTCGGAGCGGGGAAGAAACCCAACGAGAGATCAAAGGGAACAAAGCAGCCTTAATCAGCCACACTGTGTGCCAGAGGAGAGAGAGAGAGAGAGAGAGAGAGAGAGAGAGAGAGAGAGAGAGAGAGAAAGAGAAAAGGGGGAAAATGGGAGCAAAGCCAGAACAGGTCAGAGAGAGGGAGAGAGAAAGAGAGAGCAAGAGAGAGAGCAAGAGAGAGAGAAAGAGAGAGCAAGAGGGATACAGAGTGAAAAGCCAGAAAGAGTGGTGGGTTGTGGTTGGGGATATGTATGTGTGTGTGTGTGTGTGGGGTGGGGGGTGGAACAAACAGACAGAATGAGAGAATAAAACAGAAGAGGAGAAAAAAAGGAAAGGAGGGGGACAGGGCAAGAGGGAGGGAAGGAAAGAAAAGACAGAGAGAGGGAGAGGGATGAAGGAGGGTTGTGGTTTAATGGCAGCAGGTGATGAAGACAGAGACCTGTGCCCATGCCATAGGTGTCACAGTGCTGAGGAAGAGGAAGAGGAAGAGGTGCGGTGTGGTGAGGTGAGGTGAGGTTTGGCGTGGCCCCAGCTGCCTCTGGTTAGGGCTGAGGAGTTGAGTCCAGGCCCCTATGGCCCCCATGGCCCCCTCTGCTGCCGCGGCTCCCGCAAGACAAATGCCACAGCGCTTCATCTCCAATCAGCCCTCATCACAGCAAGGCTCCACAATCACAGCTGACCTCAGAACCCCCCCCCCCCCACACACACACACACAAGGACAGGCACACATACACACACTCTCTCACATCCCACACACATACACATACGCAAGCTCGCATGCACACACACACACACACGTAATGACCCAAACACACACTCAAGCCAAGATGTTGTAGTGCGATCCATCCCCAGCAGCTGTGCTATCTGGCCTCACACAATTACTGCCGCTCTCCCCCCATGAGGAGATGTCAGCACCTAGCCGCTAGCCACGAGCTAACTCTGGGTCTGCAGACAGAGCCTCCCATCAGGGCACTGAGACTGGGCTGCATGACTGTAATGGCCAGCTACAGAAAAAAACTAACAAACATGACCCCCCAAAAAAAAAGTTTTGGGCCTTCTCCACACAAGTGACCCTTGGACGTCTCACACCTCTGAGGGCAACGACCGCCGACCCGTCCGGGGATGCCGGCAGAGTCATTAGGGCGCCGCACCAAGAGCATCGGAGGTCCCACTCATGATATCGCTGGCGCCTAAGTCGCGTCACGAGGGCCCGTAATCTTCCCCAGCAACACGCCGTTAATGACGCTCGCACATAACTGCAGATAATCCAGCAAATGAAAAGCTGGACTTAAAGGCCTCATCCTCTTTACAAGGTGGGCATTAGCAACACCATGGTGGTGTTGGGTATTACAGAATGTGTGTGGTCATCCGACCTGAGAGAGAGAGAGAGACAGAGAGAAAGAGAAAGAGAGAGAGAGAGAGAGAGAGAGGGAGAGAGAGAGTGATAGTAGTAGCTAGGGGAAAAGAAAGAAAGGGAGAGAGAGAAAGAGAGAGAGAGAAAGAGAGAGAGAGAGAGAGAGAGAGAGAAAGAGAAAGAGACAGAGACAGAGAGGGAGAGAGAGCAGGAGAGTGATAGTAGTAGCTAGGGGAAAAGAAAGAAAGGGAGAGAGAGAGAGAGAGAGAAAGAGAGAGAGAGAGAGAGAGAGAGAGAGAGAGCGAGAGCAGGAGAGTGATAGTAGTAGCAAGGGAAAAAGAAAGAAAGGGAGAGAGAGAGAGAGAGAGAGAGAGAGAGAGAAAGAGAGAGAGAGCGAGAGCAGGAGAGTGATAGTAGTAGCTAGGGAAAAAGAAAGAAAGGGAAAGAGAGAGAGAGAGAGAAAGAGAGAGAGCAGGAGAGTGATAGTAGTAGCTAGGGAAAAAGAAAGAAAGGGAGAGAGAGAGAGAGAACATTCTGCGAGGAAAATTAGGCCATTACAGAGAAATGAACAGGCACAGAGAAAGTGAATGGGGAAAAAAGAACGTCAAGTCAAGG
>JAIFZK010000020.1:11037500-11047500 GCA_027481765.1 Tenualosa thibaudeaui | reverse complement strand
GCGCTGCCTTGTCTAGACAATCTACAGCGAAGCCTGAAAACATCAGTGTGCATCTTTTAAAAGTGCTCCTCTCTCCCCTAGTTTTTCCACACCCGTCACCCCCACCCCTCCATCTCTCTCTTTCTCTCTCTCTCTCTCTTTCGCTTTCCATATCGTTCTGTTTCAGGCTTTCCCTTGAGCAGGCTGTTAAGTGCAGTCTCCACAGAAAGTCCCACAAAAAGCCTGTTTGCTGCAGAAGATTGGAGCCTCTCCTCCTCCTCCACCTATACCCATCTTTCCCTAAAAATACACACAAACACACACACACACACAAACACAAACACACACACACACAGACACACAGGGTCATGCGTGTTACTGTAACCACCACACAGTGTTCAAGCGACATGGACAAGAGAAACTGAGAGAAGAGTGTAAAGGAGAAGACGAGAAGAGAGGAGAGGAGAGAAAAGGAGAGGAGGCAGTCAGGGACGGAGTAGGTGGTGGTGGTGGTGTTAGTGGGGGTGGTGGGGTGGGGGAGAGGGCGTCAGAGGCGGCTTTGAAAGCAGGAATTATTCTTCATCGTCTCACACTGTCGCTGCGCATTACTCTCAAGCTCTTGGCTCTCTGAGGAGAGCGACCCCGGAATGAATGGGTGAGTGCTGAGGGGGAAGAAATAACGATTGCAGGCCGCTTTCACACCCCCAGCCTCTCTCCTCCTTTCCTTTCCTCTCCTCTCCCTCTCCTCTCTTTATTACTCTTTCGACTTCTCTCGTCCTCTCCTCTCGTCTCGTCTTCTCCTCTGCACTCTTCTCTTCTCTCGATTTCTCTTTCGACTTCTCTCCTCCTCCTCTCCTTTCCTTTTCGTCCCCTTCTCTCCTCTCCTCTCGGCACCATATTTCTCAGGCTCCACTAATGTCAATTCTACGCCTCTTCTCTTGTCCCCTGCCCTCCTTTTTTTAAAGCAGCTCCTCACATCGAGTGTCTTCCAGTAATTGGGTGGCCTTATTTTTTTAAAGTGTGTGTGTGTGTGTGTGTGTGAGAGAGAGAGAGAGAGAGGGGGGAAAGAAATAGAGACCGAAGGAAAAGGATGTGGGGAGAGAATGAGGTTCTCCCTCGGGGGCATGTGACAAACTGATCATCTTAACACACCCTAGTTAAGTGTCCAAATAGCATGCGAGACTGTGTGAAGAGCCACGCTCGGAGAACTGCTCGCCGATGTCCCCTGCTTAACCCGACTACAGAGCCCCCCCGTCGCAACACCGCTGCGGCCGCGGCACGACGCCTGGCCATCCCGCAGTCGCCGGTGTGGTCCAAGCCCCGAAACCACCGCGGCCGTCCCTCGCCAAGTCTCTCTCTGTGCTATTAGCGGCTCGAGTGCAAGTGTCCGCGTGGCTGTCACAGTCAGCAATGCAGTCCTTTTTTTTCTTTTTTTTGAGGTTGGTGAAAAAAAATGTCTGAACATAGCCGCTAGCCATTCCTTATTCCAAGAGCTGTCAAACCTGGCTCCACATGCCTTGGAAGAAGAAAAAGAATAAGATACAAAAAAAAGAAAGAAAGAGAGAAATACATAAAGAAAGAAAGAAAGAAAGAGTATAAACCGCTGTCACTGCAGCGTCGCCAAACGCATCTACAGTGTCCTGTTTGAATGCTAATGGCTAACATGGAATGGCCATTCCAGGCGCGCAGCGGGCTGCCGTCAAGCCCAGCACCGCAGTGGCTTTGAGGTCTGGGGAATGATGACAGTGACACTGACAAATGATGCTCAGAGATGTGAAGTCCTGCCAGTGCTGGACTGCTACGGTAGCATTAGTGTGTGTGTGTGTGTGTGTGAGTGTGTGTGTGTGTTGATGGTTTGAGGAGCCACAGTGCAAATGCAGCAGCTCTGGGGGCTAGGGGGAGGCTGCAGGCTCTGTACTCTCATGTGACACTGCAGAGGTCAGGCAACGACTGGGCTGACATGGGCCTAAAAGACCAACTCACCTCCAAGCACACACACTCTCTCTCTCTCTCTCTCTCTCTCTTCCCCATCTCTTCCTCCCCCACGGCCCAGTGTCTCTGTTGTTTTTCTTTTTACATTTCACAGCTCTTCTCCCCCATCATTCTAGGTGTCTGGGTCACAGGGAGGATTCACACAGGCATTTAACACTGAGAGTTACAGGGATTATTCACACAGGCATTTAACACTGAGAGTGAGTGAGCTAAAGAAGACTCAGACGTGTGTGTGTGTGTGTGTGTGTGTGTTGGGGGAGGTTGCGAGACAGAGACAGAGACAGAGTGCACCGCCACGCACGCATGCATTGTGCATGTGAGTGTGAATGTGTGAATCTCTGAGCCAATGAGCCGGCGCCAGACTGGAGGAGTGCTTGGGAAGCCCAGCTGGGCACTCGCTCGAGGGGGAAATGACACCTCTGTGCCTGTGTGTCCCCCCAGAAACCCTGGAGGCAAACCACATCCCAGCATCCTCTGCTCCTGTCAAGGACAGACATTAACACTTGGACAGATCCACGGAGGAACTGAAGGCAGGCAGTGGAAGGACTCATTTCCTGAAACCGTCATTCGTTTATTTTGCTTTTGGATGGCAAAAAGTGCAGGGATGACTAAAGGATCAGTGGGAGGTGGGAACTCCAGCTTCTCTCTCAGCAGTGGATGTCCGTTCCAGAGATGGATATCTGAGCTCTACAGGCAGCTGATGCATCACAGCTCTAAATGCAGCCTATAGCCTCCACATAGAACGCATCCAATTCAAATAGAGTTTTTGCTGTCATTAACAGACTAACATAGCCATTGAGTTAGGTGGGAGAGGAGCCAGAGTGGTGATCTCTTCACTATAAAGTATTAATAAATGATGTTATTATTGTCCTCTGGCTTGTGAATTTATTCCTAATTTGGATGTTGTCGATGGACACTGTATTTCATGTTCCATCTCATTTCATGTTGTTTGAGCCAAATCTGGACTGATGAAATGGCAAGGTTTCCTTGTATGATGTTCTGGCAGTTCAGCTTGTGTTGCAGTCATCTGGCATATTTGTTTTCTCGTTGCTGAAAGCACTGACAGTATAGCTGGGGTTGTTGATTTTGCTCCCCATTTCGAGACAGACAACGTGTTTGTATTGGGATGATAGCTGATCCACGATCGAGGTCAACGTGATGGCATGGTTTCACTGAAATCAGCTATTTTATGCACAATTTCACTGCACAAAGCATGTTGTTTCCATTGTGGATGTCTGAAGAATACGGGTTTCAGAATATGGAGGTGACATAGTGGTTAGGGAGCCTGGCTAGCATGCTAGTAACTGTGGGTTCGAACCCCCGACTACCATCGTTGTGCCCTTGAGCACAAAGTTTCTCTAGGGGAGACTGGCCTTGATGTAATTGATAGTTGACAAATTAAGTTGCTTTGGATAAAAGCATCTGATAAATGCATAAATATATCGGCAACGCTTATGCTAACGTATGCATTTGTCTCTGATGCATGCTAGTTCCAGTTGTGGAAACATCACATTCTCACACAAGCTTCAGTAGACACTTATCCAAACACTGATACAGTATGGTTCAGCAGACACTTTCATCCAAACATTGATATCGACGATTGATATTGACTTCAGAACAGTATGTTCTGAAATTGAACTCAGGCTACCTGATTGTCAGGCAAGGACATTACTGTCCCATATACTCCTAGGTAGAAAAAAGCAGATTGCAGCAATCTCAGTCTAGGGCTCCACAGGAAACGTTACGGAATCACTAGGCTAAGTCTTGTCAAAATACATTTAGAAGACTAGAAGAAGGTCTATTTTCCAGAATGTTCACTTCACTGTCACATCTAGTGTAGCCTGTTCCATTGATTAAAGTGAAAGCTAAATATTGTGGCGGATACAACTTCGACTTAATGCTGCCATGACATACTGGCTGTAGCCACCCCGATACACTATATTGCTCTGAATAGTTGCTCTGAATGCTACAGATATTCTCTTTCCCAGTAGCACAGCTACCCTGGGATCACACTCTCCGAATATCCCAGCTGCTCCTCTGTGTTCCAGGACAGTGTGAGAGAGAGCACGTCTGTGCTGTGACCAGAGGCTCAAGTTAAGGGCTGGGGTCAAAGTCAGGCTGAGGCAGTGGAGCGTGCCGACTCTGGGTCAGTCCTGGCGTGCTCCTGGGGCACAGAGGCACAGACGCCTAACCTTGACTCTCACCAGACTGCACACTCTGGCTCTGTAATGATGTCGCTAGACTGGCATCAGCACGGCAATGTCCTGTGGCTGCCTCACTAAATCTCACTTAAAGAGAACTGCAAGCTGGAGAAGTGAATGTGGTTCTCATTTCACTGGTTCTAGAGTTTTTGTTACTTATGAAGGGGGTGAGGGGCTGGGATGGGGTGGGGTTGGCATAAATCAATGCATATGAATGAGAGCAAATTTACTTACTCTGTGTTTATGCTTATCAGAACACATCGGTGGTGTTAGCGCTTTAAATACACATAATAGCCCACACATTAGTCTCTCTGTGTGGCTCTTAAGCTAAACACACACACACACATACACAGGACACACACACGTACACAGCATGAACACAGACGTGTCTGTGAGCGGGGGAAATCCTCACTCCTCACTAGCAGATTAGATCAACAGCCTGCCATCCTCTCTCCCCTCAGCCGTACACACAACATGCAAAAACAAAGTATTCAAAAAAAAAAAAAAAAAAAAATTATGCTCGAAACAGAAATGTTTCTGTGGCGCGTTCCCCGCCACCCCTCCTTATCCCATGATAACATCAGACACTTGTGGGAAAGTCTCCAAAAGCTACAGCGAAATCCGTCTCGGGTCTGACGCAGACTTTAAAAAAAAAAAGAAGTGGACGTGCTTTGATAATAAACTAGTCTGAGTCTGAGTAATTAACTCAATCACAAAGCCATTTCAAACGGCATCTGACAATTTTCATAAATAATTACGACACGGGGACATGGCCACATACACACACAACTTTGAGTGCTGATTGAGTCGCTTCCTGTGACTGCAGCCATGGGGGCTGGAACGCATAAGTCTACCATACAGCCTATATTGCTACCAGCCCCTGCTGAGAGAAACAGGAACATAAATCTCTGTGTTCAGGGTGTGTGTGTGTGTGTGTGTGTGTCTGTCTTGGATGTTCAGATGTAGGGAGGGGATGGAGGATTGAGGAGAGGGCTGCTGTATTGTTTCCCTCTTCCGTGACAGTCTAAGGAGAGGTCAGACAGTCACAGACCAGTAGGCTCAGTAGTAGGCCTGCTCTGTGTGTGTGTGTGTGTGTGTGTGTGTGTTTGGAGGGGCGTAGGTTTGTCTGGAAAATGTTCTGGCATGGACATGTGTTCGTCCGTGTGTCTCCATGCATGTCTGCCTTTGTGTGACCATAAGACTATGTGTGTGTGTGTGTGTGTGTGTGTGTGTGTGTGTGTGTGTGTGTGTGTGTATGCGCGCATGTGCGTGCATGTGTGTGGGGTGAGTTCATGTGTGACTCAATGTCTGTCTGCAAATGTCAAGAAGCCATCAAAAAAGTGTGTATCTGTGCAGAGTGTGGGTGTTTCACTGTTTGTATGAGATGGCATGAGTATGACTGAATGAATGTCTGTGTTTATGTATATGTGTGTGTGTCTGTATGGTGTATGTGCGTTGTGTTTGTGTATGTGTGGTGTGTGTGTGTGTGTTTGTGTGTGTGTGTGTGTGTGGGTGTGTGTGTCTGTATGGTGTATGCGTGTTGTGTTTGTGTGTGTGTGTGTGTGTGTGTGTGTGAGGGGCTTCCCCCGCAGGCCTGTAAGAATGCTCATCACTAGGCATCGGGCGTGGCATGGGACTGGAGAGAGGACAGGACAGGGGAGAGCAGAGCAGAGCAGACAGACCCCCTCACAAAGTGCCCATTGTGGGCACAAGTGCTGGCCAACCCACAACAACCCTGCTCGCCATCACACTCACACACACACACACACACACACACACACTCACACTCGTCCTGTAATAAGTGTTAAATGAAGACATACAGACACAGCCCGAACTGAAGACACTTCCACTGCCACCCTGTCTGCAAAATTGAATCATCTGCAGTGCATTAGACTTAGCTCATGAATTCACTATCTATCAGCCTGTGTTTCGAGCCAGGCCAGCCTGACACACATACACACACACACACACACACACACTGACACCCACAGCTTCTTACCTATGGAGATTTTAATAATGTTACACATGCACACACACACACACACACACTCACTCTCTGTCTCTGTTTCACACATGCACATACACACTGTTTTTGTACAGCTAACAAATCTAATGAAACAATAACCCCTAAAATAAAATCTTCATAGTGCGAGTTAAAAGACATCTAGAGCTGACTGACCAGATGAACAGAGGGGGGAGGGGTGTGTGTGTGTGTGTGTGTGAGAGTGTGTGTGTGTGTGTCTGTGTGTGTGTGTGTGTGTGTGTGTGTGTGGGTGTCAAGACATGAGAGCTAGGCCAGTGCTTTATGACAGACATGCTAATGCTAGGCTACCGCTACAGGCTTAAGGGCCAAATAGATCTAAATGGGATTTTTGAGACTACTGTCGTAATGGGGAATGACAGAGAGATAATCTGCTCGCTCAGCCATGGTAAACACTGGCTGGTGTGACATGGGAAGAAAGGGAAAAAAACAGTAGGCTAGGAAGATGATGTGAGTGTGTGTGTGTGTGTGTGTATGTGTGTGTGTGTGCGTGTGTGTGTGTACACATTTACGTGTACTTGCGTGGGTGAGCCTTGTCTACCTCGCTGCCTAAATGGAATTTATGTTGGGTTGGCACCAATAAGCAAAATCCAATTTCCAACATTATGTCGCTGGGGCAAATCTAATTTGGGGGATGACAGTGGCCATGTTGTCAGTGGGCCACGGATGTGAGGACATCTCCTGTGCCTGTCACCTGCTCAGGCATGGGCGATGCTGGACACAACAACAACAGAAACCTGGGGGCACCTTTTTCATCCATGGATCTCTCTAGACCTCTGGACCTCTCCTCTTCCCAAATCAGTGCAAAGTGAGACTGGTTGAATAGGAGTTTTAACTCCTTTAAAAAATTCTGTCTTCCTTTCTCTTTCTCTCTCTTTCTGTCTATCTATTCCCTACACTCTCTTCTTGCTCTATCACTCACTGAGTTCAATCTTCTTTCTCTGTCTATGTGTGTTTGTCTGATGCTGTCTGTCAATGATGAGAACAGAGGGGTCTGTCTGTCCCTGTCGCCATGGCTGCAGACAGCCTCATTTGGGCCAAGAGACAGACAGAGATGATGCACATGGGAAAAGGGCAGAGGAGGGGGGAGAGAGAAAGACAGAGAGAGAGGGAGCAATAGAGAGAGAGTGAGAAAGAGAGAAAGAGAGTGAAGAGGGGGTGAGAGAGAGAGAGAGAGAGAGAAAAGGGGGTGAGAGAGAAAGAGAAAAGGGGGTGAGAGAGAGACCATGATGAGCCGTGCTAAGGCCTCTTGTGTGTCCAGACACACTGACAGTAAGTGCTGGACCATCTGCATCCGCCTTTCAAAGAACACTGAAGCGGAAGCTGCCATCTGAAATGGCGCGCACCGCCACACACACACACCAACCCACACACACACATGGCTACTGGATCGTATCTGCAGACACTGCAGAGCTCCTCACGCTACTGACTTACGACAACTGTGTGACACACAACAGCAAGCCCCTCGGTCGTCCTCACACTAGGATGGAGCAACAGAAAACATATGGCAGGAGAGTTTTCAGTGTCAAAGACCTGAACGCACAGTATCGAGTGGGAACGCAGGCCAGTATCTAAACAAGCTTCAGATGGCTGCGCCAATGTCATCAACAACCACTACTACAACAACAACAACAACAACAACAACAACAACAACAACAACAACAACAACAACAACAACAACAACAACAACAACAACACTGATGATACTGATTGTTGTGCCAGTGCCACCCAATTCAATCTCATCAAAACCTAAATGGGATTTGTGCTTGCGAGCTCAGGCAGGTAAATCGAGCGACGCACGCACGCACACACACACACACACATGCACAAACACACGCACAGCCAGACATGATGGATGCCTACGACTGGCTACTGGCTCCAACGCGACGGACTCGCTCGCCCGTGTCGCTTTCTATTCAGCCAATTTTCTGCCCTCCCTCTCCCTTCGTCCACTTTTTTGCCGCATTCTCCACGCCATTCCTCTTCTTCTTTCGGAGCAGAGAGGGGTTAGCTACATGTTTATTCGGCTGCCTTTCGTGTAGGTGGAGAGAGAAGGTGGACAAAGGAGTCAGGGGTGGGAGGTTGGGCGGGGGGGGGGGGGAGCGTGGGGGCTGAGATGAAGTTGAATGTAATGTGATCAGTAATGAATTTTGTGTTACATTAAGGACCGCATAAACGGACAGACAAGCGCAGACTACAAGTGTCCAGGAGTCCGGCCTAATCGAATGATGCAAAAATAGAGACAGAACCAATTATGGGGGTGGGGGAGGGGGAGGGGGAGGGGAGGGGGTGGGGGGAAGAGGGACTGAGCCGGTGCTGCTGCTGCAGGGACTGCAAATGAATAGGTACAAATTGAATTAGTTCCTAATACACGCGCTGTGAGAGAGCGAGTCGTTCGATGCTAAACGCATTACGCAGCCCTCGTGACCAAGCCCGCTGCGCCCAAGCCAGTCAACCAGGGCCCGCGATTCCTACTTCCATCTTCCCGTCTTTTCTCCAAAGAGCAATGGTGGGGTGGGGAAAAGACATATGACAAATAAAAAAAATAAAAAAATCTAAGAAACTCCTGTTCGTATAGTGGGGGTGGGGGGTGGAAGGCTGCTTCCTAAATGAGTTAAACATTTGGATTGTCAAGAGCGGCTACCCCCCCAAACCTCCCCACCCCGTCCCCATTCTTTCTGCTTCGATAGTAAGATGACTGAATTTGTCAGTTGTAGGCATAGACACATTCTGTATGTGCCATCACCTCTGAGCTGATCTGCACGAGGAAAATTAAGGTAATGAGCCAGAACTCTGTATACGTAAAGAAATCACAGCCTATTACCAATTTAAGGGAGTAACAGGAGAGTGCGCAGTACAGATTAAACAAACTGACTGCAAAAAAGCCACCCCACTTGATTGTGCTGATTGGTAACTACATTAGCCAAACGAACGGAACAAAATAGAGTTTGGCTCTTTAATGTCAGACCCACTTGGGCTGCTTATGTGACTCAATGAGCTGTAAATTAGTGTAAGTAACGAGGAGTGATGTCTCAGGAGAGGATGCCCTTAATCTAGTTGCTTATGCCCTCTTGTCCAAAGCATACGAGCGCATTAAGACAGATGCTAGGCTCCATTGTGTTTGACAACTCGAGACAATGTAAATGCTTTATGCGTGCGCGGGGATCGCTTACGTGTGTTTATGAGGGAGAAAGATGAAAATGTCCGTATGGTAGCGTAGGTAGTAATTAGAAAGTGTAAATGTTTATGGTGCTGGGTGTATAAATTGTCTGTAAGGAAGCTTGGGAAGTCTAAATGTTTGTGTGACCACATCTATGTGTGTGCATCTGTGTGAGTATGTACGTGTGTGTGCATGTGTGAGTATGTACGTGTGTGTGCATGTGTGAGTATGTACGTGTGTCAAGAGTGGCTATGTGTGTGTGTGTTTTCTTTGTTTGTGTGTGTATATGTGTGTGTGTGTATGTGTGTATGTACTGTATATGTATATGTGTGTGTGTGTGTGTGTGTGTGTGTGTGTGTGTGTTGACATTCAGTAGTTTACTCTGCTCTCACCTGTTCCGGAGCCCACTATGTCCCTGCTAGGTGACTCAGACATGGCGTCGGCCAGCCTCTCCCTCAGGCCCTCCTCCGTGGTGTCGGCAGAGGTCATGTGACGCAGGCCGAAGCTCTCGGGCCAGCTGCCGCACACCTCCAGCAGGGTCACACTACGGTCGAATGTTCCTGCAAAACCCCAGAGAGAGAGAGAGAGAGAGGGAGAGAGAGAGTCAGCTGGTTAGTGAAGTTATAC
>JAIFZK010000020.1:11025000-11027500 GCA_027481765.1 Tenualosa thibaudeaui | reverse complement strand
TCTAGAGTGAGTGCATTAGCAGTATGAGGCCATGAGCGGAGATGAGGAGAGGCTATTATTTATAAAGCACTTGAGTCTGCTGAGGGCATGAGTCTACGCAAAGAGGAGGGGGCGGAAGAGGAGGAAGAAGATGTTGAGGAGGAAGAAGAGGAGGTGAAAGATGAAGAGGAGGATGAGGAGGAAGATTAAGATAATGAAGACAATGAGGAAAAGGAGGAGGACTCATCTGAGCTGCTCGGAGACTGGAGGCCGGATTCCCAGTGGAGCAGAGCGGAGCTCGTGGAGTTGGCCGTGCAACAGCCCTGTGAATGCTTGACCTCTGGGTCTCTCTCACGCGGCGCGTCATCTCTGTGACAGCGTCCCCGCTAGCCTCTGCTCTTCATATCTCTCTTTTTCTTTCTCTCTCTCCCCCCTCCCCCACTCACTCTTTCTGTCTCTCCTCTCCTATCTCTTCTTTCCTCTCAGGCTTCTAGTCTTCCTTTTCTCACAATTCTACATCTGTTCTTTCTTCTACCTTTCCTGCTTTGCTCTACTATCAGTTGTACCTATCTTTCACTATCAACTTTCTCTCACTCTTTCATCTATCCATCCATCCCTTCACAGCCTCTCTTTTTCCATCACCACCATCTCTCTGGCTCTCCACCTCTATTGGGTCCACTTCTCTAGGTCATGAAGTTTGTTCTATGTGACCTAGCAACATAGCAAACAACACATCAAACAATGTCTTTCGTTAACTTGCAGTTATAGTGGAACTTGAAGGCAGCATGAAATATACACATGCACACTGCCTTTGAATTTTTGCCAATTTCTGCAAATTTTTACACAAATATTTTAATGGGATAAGCCTCAGTGCCTTGCTACACTCCATCAAGATTTTTTATCTCCTTTCCTTTTTTTTCCAAGGCAAGATTTTTTTTCTTTCTTTTTTTTCTCCAATTCAGACACACAATCTCTCTCTTTCTTTCTCTCTCACTCACTCTCTCTCTCCATCGTTTCCCCCCCTCCTCTTTCCCCTCTGTGTCTCTGTTTCCATCTTATTTATTTGCTTGCTGTTTACTCCTCCGCGGGTCCTGATAGTTCACACCACTCTTCGGGAAATGACCCGGTGCAAACACAAACCCTCGGCGCTGCAATTCTCTGTTTACTGTTGCTTTAACGCACGCCAAATAAATAGCTGCACGTTATTTATACATTCTCATGCGAGCAGAACAGCGGAGGAAGTCCCAGGGCATCAGTGAAGGGGGTTGAGGGGTTGGAGGGCTTGGGACTCATCAGTAATCTCATCAGTGACATCAGTGGAGTGGGGTGTTATATATGTGTATGTGTGGCAGTGTGTTTGTGTATGTGTACGTGTATAAGTGTGTGTGTGTGTGTGTGTGTGTGTAAGTGTGTGTGGGGATAGGTGGGTGGAGGGAGCACTGGGATGAGAGGAGGAGAGGAGAGGAGAGAGAGAGACCAGACTGAGATGGCGACCATGATGTCTTTGCGCCACGCGCTAAATGAGTTAGGAGGAGAGAAGCGAGAGGGGAGAGAGGGGGCAAGATGGAGGAGGGGTGGCAGGGGTAAAGAGGTTTGGGGGGCACAGTCTGTGATTTATCTCATGCCCGCCACTGAGGAGAAAGGATAGAACCAAAATGCCACAAAAAAGAGAGAAGAGTGAATTGTGCAAACAGAGGCCTCAGCTGGTAGTCAGAGGAGAGGTGAGGGATGAACACAGCATCCCCCCTTCCTCATTCACACACCACACACATACACACACTTCCTCTCTCTATCTGTCTCTTGCTCCCTCGTTCTTTCTCCCCCCACTGCTACACATCCACAGGGCCCTGGCCTTGTCAGGTGGCATTATCTCCAGAGCTGCTGATGTGTGCCATGGAGTCAGTGCCACACAAGAAAGTGATATGATTGATTGGAGCCAGCCTTACACCTGACCGGAGAGAGAGAGAGAGAGAGAGAGAGAGAGGAGAGAAAAAAAAAGAATAAAAGAAAAAAAAGAATGCTCCTGGCCATGAGGCTGCTTCCTCAGTCGGCCTTTATCTCACCCACACGCACCAACACAAACACACACACACACACACAGCGAATATACCAGCAAGCAAAAGCCTATAGAGTTCATAACTGACATGTCTATTATTAGAATACCCTGTGTGTGCCTGTCCATGTGTAAGACAGTATTTGTACATGCTTAATCCGTAGGCATGTAAACACAGCATTCTGTGTGTTCTGCGGGGTGTGAGGCTTCTCTGAGTTTACTGTGTGAAATGGAATTTGGAAGGCTGTGCTTCCACTGCTGCGAGGCAAGAGGACCAACTCTGCTGAAAGAAGCAGTGTTCAGAGCTAGGTGTGTGTTTGTGTGTGTGTGTGTGTATGTGTGTGTAAGAGAGAAATAGAGAGGGTGTGACAGAGTGGAAGTAAAGAGAGAGTGTTTGTTTATAGTACAACCCCCCCCCCCCACCCACCCACACACACACCCACACGCACACACACACACACACACACA
>JAIFZK010000020.1:10997500-11022500 GCA_027481765.1 Tenualosa thibaudeaui | reverse complement strand
TTGTTCGCTTCCTCTATCCCCATGGGGAGAGGTCGGGCCCTAGGGCTGGGCCCTCGGCGGCTCTGATGTGGCAGGGGGGGCCCCCAGGAACGGAGAGCGCGGGCTCCCCGGGGCTGTAATGACAGCTCTGCGCTCCAACCAAAGAGCGGCTCCCGCGCGGGCCCGCCACCAGTACCATCACCCCTGCTGTGTGTCTGCAACCAACACACCCCTTCACCCTCAACCTCACCCCCTCATCTCCCTTTGCCTGTCTGGGGTCAATGTTAAGATCAGGCCCATCTGAATGACACAGACAGAGAGAGGAGTGATGAAACACAGAAAGAAAGAGAGAGAGAGAGAGAGAAAAGGAGGAAGGAAAAAAACATAGAGGATCGAAAAAGAGCAAAGAATTGGGACTCAGAGAAAGAGAAAAAAAAGAGAGAGAGAGAGAGAGAGAGAGAAGCCACAGAGGGGCAGGAGGAGGATAGAAAATGAGAGCAAAAAAAAGGGAGAGCGACAACGGGAACAACTAAGAGCATAAAAGAGACAAATGGACAGAAGAGGGGGAGAGAGAAAGAGAAAGAGACAGAGAAATGTCACATGCGCTCACACACCCATACGTCAACGAGAGGATTGAAATCCGACAGTGGCGCCCCGATTGCGGCGGAATCCCATTTGATAACGAGGGAGTGCCGCCTAATGTGTCTCTAATCCACCCCACTCGGAATAGGATGGGATGGAATGGGATGAGATGGGAGGGGAGTGCTGCCCACGAGAACAACGGGATTTCTTTCGAGCCATGGCAAGTGAGAAAGTTCACAATAATATATCTGTCTCTGCCAAATGGTAAACCCCTCTTAAATGGAATTAATCTTATTGAAGAGCTGTAATGGGAGAGGGGAGAAGAGGGAGAAAGAGAGCGAGAGAGAGAGAGAGAGAGGGAAAAGAATAGTGTCAGAGGTCTCAAGTGCTGTGGCAATTGCAACACACTCAGACACACACACACACACACACACACACACGGAGGGATCAGAATGGCTCTGTCCTGTTTGAGAGCAGCTGCTGCAAATCCTGCTCTTCCCACTGTTGCTGCTGCTGCTTCTACAAATCCCAGCATCCACCTGGGACACACCCTCATTCTTGCCCCCGTCCACCCAAAGCTGCTTACCCGAGGACCCTGTCTGCAGTTGAATCAAGGGAAGGAGCAGATCCCATCCCCAGCGGCCGATCGGACAGCTTACGGACAACTCATCACTGCCAATCTCCTCTTCCTCCTCATCACCATCATCATCCTCGCACACACGTGTCAGACAAAACACCTCAAAGAAGCTTGACTTTGACTTATTGGCATATTGACTTTGCTTGGCTTTGGACTTATTTATCTAGTAAACATTCCCACAGGCTATGAGCTTTATAGACTGTGTGTTTCCTCACTGGAAAGGAATCAGATGGAGTCTGTGTGTGTGTGTGTGTGTGTGCGTGTGTCTGTCTTTCTAGGTAGATGTGACGTACAGTGCAGTGTGTGATGGTGAGTTAGCCGTCTGGCCATCCTGCCTATTATGCTGTTGTTGTTGCTGCTGCTGTCTGAAGGGCTCTGGGCCGGCTGGCCTGGGTCCTGCTCCCGTCTGCAAAACAAGCTCTATAAATCCCTGCTTAAGTTACCTGCAGTAAAAGTGTCAGGGGTGGTGCTTTAATATGGCCACACACACCGACACTAAAGATGGCCTGGGGTGAGGGGCTGGGGGGTTAAGAGAGAGGCCTGGCGTGAGTGTTTAAGGGGCCCACCCCTGACCTCACCACACACACACACACACACACACACACAAACACATATACTCACACTCAAACAAACTTGTACAGATCTCAGACACACTTCTACAGAAACAAACTCGTACATAAACACACACACACACTCAAAAGCAAACATCTACATTTCCTTCACAAATACACGCACAGACACAAACACAGGCATGCACGAACCTGCCACAGAGCACACTAAAACAACCAGCCAGAAATTACGACATCTTCGGTGGAGACATACCCGCCACCAACCCCATCCCCAACCCCCAGTTATTGACACTGACATATCGACACGGCCGGGAAATCAGGCAGGCACAGAGAACACAGCCCTGTCACTGCCGTCTGGGATACTGGGGGTCAGGGGCACAGCGTCATTGTGTGCGCCCATTATGGTTAAAAAACAACAACAAAAAAGGCTTCAGACGGCACGGCGAAGGCAGTCGCTGTCAGCTGGGGCGAAACAGCGGGTGGGGTGGGGTGGGTGCCTAGAGGGGGACCCGGGAGGATGACGAGGAGGAGGGCAAGAGGGCACAGGGTGAAGGGAAGGGTTAAGCATCAGATCAATACCAAACAGTTACGATAATCGAGTTAAAAACCACAGCTGAATGGGATGCTTACAAGACCAATGTTGAATGAGTGTGTGTGTCTGTGTGTACAGTGTTTGTGTGCGTGTGTGTAGTTGGACAGAGAGGAAAAGTGTGTAAAGTGTGTGTGTGTGTGTGTGTGTGGGGGGGGGAAGAGGTTTAAAGTACAAAAAAGCCAGTGGAGACTATTTGTCCAATAGAGAGAGAAAACGAGGGAGAAAAAGGAAAAAGAAAGAAACAAAGAGAGAGAGAGAGAGAGAGAGAGAGAGAGTGAGAGAGTGAGAGAGAGTGAGAGAGAATGGAGCAAAAGAGAAAGAAAAAAAGGAAAAAGCAAGGGACTTTAAAGAGAGTAACACTGAGTGGTAATGTGCGCAATGACATCTGGGACTGCAATCAGCAGCCTGCTTTCATGAGCTGCCAAAGCAAACAAGCTAATAACAAATCCACTTTGCAGATCATCGATCTGCCCCTGCACCATGCCAAGGTAAATACGCCTGGCCCAGAGACTGCCTTTAAACGACTGCTCAGGGATGGGAACAGGTCAACTCACTGTCCTGCCATCTCTGCCAGACAGTAACACACATACACACACGCGCGCGCACACACACACACACACACACACACACACACACACACGCAAACAAAAACCACACAAAGGACACAGCCACACAAAGGGACACCCGCATATGCACACACACACACACACACACACACACACAAAGCACACACACACAAAGCACACCTGTATTGTTAAAACATGTGCAAATCATGGTGAGAAAGCATATGAATGCAAACTGTTGATCCAAAACCCTGGGCCAGCGAAGCACAAGCTTGTAATCAATCTGTGATGTTGCACTTGCTGCATAAATCCAGTAAAAGTAACTGGAATTGGATGTCCTGTTGGAAGCTAAAGGGAAAATACTGGAACTCAAAGGCATTGGCTGGTTGGCCTTGAAACAGCCCGACAAAGACACACACACACACACACACAACACACACACACACACACACACACATCTGTGAGGGTTTATCTGCTGGCTCCGTTACAACACACGCGTTCATGATACCGTCAGATCCAGGGCCTGAGAAAAAATGACAGCTCACTGCTGAACAGCGAGGCCTGGTGTTATTGTTGTTATTGTTATTGACTGCACACTTGTTTTACGCGTCATGAGTGCAGATAAATAAATCACTACTTAACATTTAACAACATAACTCAACTATGTAAAATCTGTTTCTTAAACACTTTCATTTCATTTTCTTAAACATTTTCTTTTTTTTTTTAAAGACATTTTTTTTCCCTCCACACAAAAATAAGATTAGTTGATTTGCTGCTAGGTGTGAGAATTATGGTAGTCAGCTTCTATCTTGCTTTGTGAACTCATACAACTTGACCCATATCACAAACGTTTGCACTGCCAGACAGACGTCAAGAGAAATGCAAAAGTTAAATAAAATTTCTAGTTGTGGCATAAAGAAACTTGTAATGCTGCAATAGAAAAATCAAATTATATATTAAAATGCAAATGCAAAGCATCTCTCTGTTTCTAAGCAAAGAGAGTACTTAATGGATGTTTTTGGTAAGAAAAAAAAACAAAAAAAAAAAACACAACAAACAAATAAAATATTATTTTAGCCAGAATTCCAAAGACCACCATAGCGTCAAGCCATCACAACCAAAATGCTTCCAGATGCCTGAGAACAATGAGGGCCAAGCAGAGTATAAACGTCATTGATTTTCTTTTTCTTTCTTTCTTTTTTTGGTTTCTTTGCATAATAGTCCCTCTCTCTCTCTCTCTCTCTCTCTCTCTCTGGTATTCTTTTGGGTCCAGCCCCGGCAGCATGTTTGTTCACGTGTGCTCACAAGATGGGGCCGGAAAGGCGAACAAGATCAGCCCAGCTGATACGGATCCATCCACTAAAGGAGCCCGCTGGAAAGTTTCCTGTGCAGTTGCAAGAGCCGCAGAGTGGAGGAGAATGAGAGAGATAGAAAAGTCCTCCAAGTGTGCAACACAGGCATCAAGAGAGCACTGTCTTAACACACACACACACTTACTCTATCTCTGTCTACTTCTAGCATTCTTTATGTCTCATAGTGGTACACAGTGGTACGTCATGCATGCACACACGCACACACACACACATACACAGTGACTCGGACAGCCAAATAAACACCCACACACTCATATGTTAATGCATGCACTTACACAGAGTCATCACTCAGTCGACTAAACACATGCGCACACACACACACACACACACACACACAATTGCTCGCTCACTCACACATGCAGGGCCCATGCAGCAGGAGACAGCCTCCATTGCGAGTGGAAATGAGCTGTGCCTCCCCTGAGATGCCTGCTGTACAACAAAGACACAGACACAGACACACACGTACACTCACTCTACTTTATCCCGGGTCCAGCCATCAGCCACTCAACACTTTTCACACAAGCTGCACTAACGCACTTGCACACCTGCACACACACACACCGACACACAAAAACTACACACACACAGCCAGATACAGACATTTACACACACACACACACACACACACACACACACACACACACACACACACACACACACACACATACACACAAGCATCATCCTTTAAATAGTTACTGTTTCATGCCCTTGTCATTGAACGGGGTATTTTGTAAGGAAACCTGTTTGGAACAATTCAATCCAGATTTTTGATTTGATAACACCTCTTTCCCACTCTCCTACAGATAACAGGGGGATGATCTTTGACTAATATGTTGCAGTTGCAGTGCGTGTGTGTGTGTGTGTGTGTGTTTGTGTGTGTGTGTGTGAGAAAGAGAGATACAGGGCCAGGCAGACACAGAAGCCTGGGACTCAGGCATGCAGAGCAGAGAGAGAGAGGGGCAAACGTCCATCTCACTGACCAGAGGAGAGGGCCTGCACTGGGCTAGGAGGTGCAGCCTGGGTGGGCCCAAGAGATGGAGGGAGCAGAGGGAAGAGGTGGAGGGGGCAACTGCATTGAGAGTACTGGTTGGCTGGCTCCACAGGAATATGGTCGGAGACTGTCTCCAAGAAGCAGAGAGAGAGAGAGAGAGAGAGAGAGAGAGACAGACAGAAGGGAGAGAAAGGTAGAGAGAGAGAGGATCGGTCCAGGGCCAGGCTCTGACTCACCCAGCCTATTGCCACCACCGCAGCTCTGGCCCAAATGGATCCACACTCCTCTTTCTCTCTCTCACTCTCTCTACCCCTTTTTTCACGCTCTCACTCTCTCCCTCTTGCAACCCTTCCTTCCTCAATCGCTGGCACGCGGCACCAGAGTGTCAGAATTAGATCTGATTTACCACAAGCCCGTCAACCAGCACCAAAGGGAAATCTTTTCTTTTTTTCTCTCTTCTCTTTTTTTTTCTCTCTCTCTCTTTTTTGCTTTTTTTTCTTTCGACTCCCTCCACACACTTTTTTGAACCTTTGACTTCAAAAAGCAGCGTTTTTGTCCACCCAAGCACTGACTTGGGCAAGTGTGAGTGCTAAGGAAAGCTGTGTATGTGTGTGTGTGTGTGTATGTGTGTGTGTGTGCGCCAGTCAAAGAGAAAGCCAGCTCCTCTACATTGGCTCCTGAAAGGAACATGCAAATGGGAGTGTCGGGCAGTTGAGAGGACTCTCACCTAAGAGGAGCATGCAAGTGTGTGTGTGTGTGTTTAAGATGAGCAGAAAGGACAGCGTCAGATGTCTGCTTCATCTTGCAGCTAACATCTGGACATGCCTACAGGCCAGACTTGACACTGTGCTGACAGCACAGTGATCTGCATGTGTGTTTGTGTGTGTGTGTGTGTGTGTGTGTGTGTGTGTGCGTGCGTGTGTGTGTGTGTGTGTGTGTGATGACTGGACAGGAAGATGCCACTGTCTCTTTCATGGTGGTGGCAGACGCTGAGCTCTGAGCTAACAACTCCCTGACCCTGTAGAGATGAGAACAATTCGACCCAACCTCTGCTTCCTCATCCACCGCCCACACACACACACACACACACACACACACACACACACACACACACACACACACACACACAAACACAACCACACCAGCCAGCGGAAGAGAACCGGGGTTCCTAACATCCTGCTTTCATTAAGACCCTACATGTGTGTGTGTGTGTGTGTGTGTGTGTGTGTGTGTGTGTGTGTGCATGTGTGATATCATCTCAGGCCTGTTGACTCAGCGCAGCTCAACATGGGATGGGATCCACAAGAGGAGCTGGCCCAGAGACAGATAACGAAAGGAGAGAGAGACAGAGAGAGGGAGAGAGAGAGAGAGAGAGAGAGAGGGGAAAGGGAGAGAGACCACTTGCCCACACACACACTCACGTCAAAGCAAAGACAATGACTCAGCCACACCGTTTCAGAGAAGAACCAAAAAAAAAAAGGAGAAACAAAACCAAAAAAAAGAAAAGACAGAAAAAAAGAAAGAGAGCAGGACATCGTCCGTCTCTGTGCCAGAGACCTTGGCCGACATTTTTTTAATTTATTTTTTTAACGCGCAAGCCAGGCTCAGGTATCACTCAGCAGTGGCACCTCCTGACAGCCGCGCCGTCTGGCTGCACTTGACCCGAACGGACCACACCACACCACACCCCGCCATGCTGCACCCCTCCATCCCCCCAGCCCGACACCGGCACGGATATTTTTAGTCCAAACAACTGGAGCGGTACGGGACGCCACCGACGCGCGGGAGACGCATGATGTAGTTTCCTGCCTGGCCATGTTCCCTGGAAGTCAAGAGAGAGGAAGCGTGTGACTGTGTGTGTGTGTGTGTGTGTGTGTGTGTGTGTGTTGGGGGGGGGTTAAAGAGAAAATCGTCTGGACGGGAAGGCCAACAGACAGAGCTAGTAGGAAATGGCAAAAAGTACTGAGAAACTGGGAAAGAGAGAGGGAGAGAGAGGGAGGGAGAGAGAGAGAGAGAGACAACAACAACAACAGCAATCTGCTAAGAGGTGATGAGGGGGAGAGAAACATAAGGCATCAAAGAAAGTGAACAGGCAGAGACTGCGAGAGAAAAGACAGATTGAAGCTGAGTGACACTCCCAGAGGTAGAGAAGGTGAGGCCAAAAATTGAGCCAAAGGCAGCCAGTGAGAGAAGTGGAGACGGTGTGTGTTGGAGAGCGTTACAGTGTGTAACGCTTAGTGTGGTGCATCTTTGGGAGAAGGAGCTTAAGGGAAGAGGGCGAGCTAACTCAAGCCAGATGGACCAGCGCTGAAGAGACGAGGAGGAGGAGGAGGAGGAGGAGGAGGAGGAGGAGGCGGGTGATGGTGGTGTTCTGGTGGTGGTGTGGTTGTGTGAGATAGAGCAGGCTGCCCCGGCACCTCACCGCAGTGTGGCCGGCTGGCCCTGAGATTCCTCTGCCGACTACACTCACATCAAAGCCGCCCTGGGGCCCACCCCCCAGCCCCATCCAACCCCCCCTCCCCCCAGCCAGAACCAGAACCAGCACCAGCACCAGCACCCAGGCAGCTAGGGTAAGCATGGAAGAAAACAAAAACAACAACAACAACAACATGCAGTAAACAGAGAGAGGAGAGAGGATGAGAGAGAGAGAGTGCAGAAACTTAAAGAGAGAGAGAGAGAGAGAGAAGAAAATCACTGTCAGATTCGGGGGCCGAGGCCTCTCCAGCTCTGCCCTGTCATTTTGTGTATTAGCTGTGGTCTCAGTGCTGAAATCCCCCATTATGTGGACCGCCAAGCAGGCAGGGGGTGGGTCGCTTACTCTCTCTCTCTCTCTCCCTCTCCCTCTCTTTCTCTCCTTCTCTCTCCCTAAGGGTCTATCCCTCTCTTCTCCCCCTCCACTTTGTCTCTCTTTTCAATCCCCCACTTCTCATCTTATGTTTCTTCCATTCTCTCCCAACAACGTCCCCCACACTTCTTACTGGCCTCACTCCACATCCCTCCACTGTCTCCTTGTGTGTGTGTGTGTGTGTGTATGACTGTGTCTGAGTGTGTGTGTACTGGAGTGAGTGAATAAGCATGCATGTTTATGTGTGTGCGTACGTGTGTGTGACAGTGTGCTTTGTGTTTATGGCCTTGTACCAAAGCAGTGTGTGTGTTTGAATACAAGCAGAGGTTGTGGTGTGGTGTGGTGTGGTGTGGTGTGGTGTGGTGTGACGTGACGTGGGGTTGGGTATGTGGTTCCGGCCAAGGCGTGGAGAGCATCAGAGCTGTGCACGGCATGGAGCGTTTCCCCTCTACTGAAACGCTGTGGTTTGTGACTTGCACACATCACACACTCACACATATACATCACACACACACGCACATCTTCCACAACCAACCCAGCCAGGCCAAAGCCTTGATTAGTGTCCCTAGTCTCCCCAACCACACACACACACGCACAAACACGCTCACATACACACACAAACAGACACACACAGGCTCTCTCTCTTCTCATCGCACTTCCAGAATGGTGACTTCACAGGCGCGCGTACAACCGCTGCAATTACCACCACGGCTTGACGTCTTCTTTGTCTCACGGCCCCTGATGGGAGTCTCTTCCTCCGTCCATCCATCTGTCCGCCAGTCCACCCGCCCGTCTGCCGCCACCAATCTCTGTCCCACACACTCTCATCTTTCTTGTGTGTCTGTGAGAGTATGCATGTGTGTGCGTGTGTGTGTGTGTGTGTGTGTGTGTGAGAGAGACAGAGACGCTCTTTGGCGTTTAATCAATCCAGGCGCTGACATGTGAGACAGTGACTTTTTTTTTTCCTTTTTTAATTAGGCAGTGGCACAGACGCCTTTGCTCACGCCACAAACACACAGGGCCGGATGAGGCGAGAGAAAGCATGAGAGTAGGACGCTGGGCAATGGAGAGGCGAAGCCCCCTTTTTAACGCCTTTTAAAAAGAGAAACAAAACAAACCATGACAGCAACAAAATAAGGCCCAAATATAAAATTTGAATGCTGAGTTAAAGAAAGAAGGAAAGAAAGAAAGAAAAAAACACATCCTCCCATCCATCCAAGGAAGTGGGAGCAGGGCCCTTAAGAAAAACAATCCCATCCTGTCCTTCACACTTGGCTGCGGGCGCTTGTTATGTGTGTTTGTGTGTGTGTGTGAGTGTGTGTGTGTGTGTGTTATGAAAGCTTGTTCGGCAGCTCTGGGTCATTACCGGCAATCACAGACAACTTCCACCACTTCCAGGGTCCCCGGCGGCCAAAGTGCGGTGACTTTCGGGGCCCAATGGGCCTCAGTCAGCGACCCCCCCTCCACAAGACCCCCCCTCCACCCCCCCAGCCGCCCCATCCCCACCACCCTCTGAGAAAAGGCACAGCCTATAGCTTTAGCTGCATTTTTTAAGCCTGCTCTTCTATGGGCTCTGCTCAACAGCCATGACAGCTGTTTGCTACTGTGCTGCTTGTGCGGATTAGGGAGTGTATTCAGAACGGGTTTGGCAGAGGGGGCTCCATTTCATTCTAAAATACAAGCAGCATCTCAGCTGGACTTCAACAAGGGAAAAAATGCTCCCCTTTTCAATCCCTGTGAACAATGTGAGCCTTTAATTCTGGGAAATGTCGCAAAGCTTTGAGGGACACGCCACGCAGAGAGGTGTAGAAAGAATGAAACTAGTGAGAAACGCTTCGCAGCCAAAACAGTCCTGAGAACAGTGAAACCATCTGCTGTGTGGATGAGACAGTCATTCAAGGAATCTAATGGAAAATAACAACATAAACAAACACAAAACAAAAAACACATTTGCTCGAATGAAAAGAGAGCACAAATCGCAATAAAATAAACACCCAGGGCTAAACTCTGCACCGAATTATGAGTGCAAGACCTCGGAGGGTAATTTCTGAATGAACTGTTTTAATTTCCTCTCCTGCTGTTTAATTCATTAGTGGGAGAAATCTTTGCAAGTCTAATGCAGGGCTGTGTCCGGTGCTTAAGTGGAGGGGGAGGCCCACTGTGGGCTGATCAGGGCCAGATAAGCGACCATGTTGCTCAACTGCCTGCCTGCCTGCCTGCCTGCCAGCTTACTGGTGTGTGGCTGCCACCCCAGGCTGCTGGGTGCCACAGTGAAGCAGCAGGACTGATAAGAGTGTGTGTGTGTGTGTGTGTGTGTGTGTGTGTGTGTGTGTGTGTGTGTGTATGTGTTTGTGTATGAGAAAGAAAGAGGTGGGTGAATCTGTGTGTGTGTTTAAAGGGGGCATGAGCAAAGAGACAAAAGAGAGAAACAGTGTGTGAGACGGTAAGAAATAAACACGAGAATTTGTTGAGACAGAACTTTGGAAAGAGAGACAAACACACAGCCTGAGGGACCGACAGACACACACACACACACACACACACACACACACACACACACACACACACCCTCACACTCACTCACACACACACACACACCCCCTCACACTCACTCACACACACACTCACACATACACAGGGACAGAGAGAGGGGCGGGCCAGCTCTGCCCCTGTTGTTAAAGGGAGGGAAGCCCCAGCTCCAGGCCTGGGCCCATATATCAAATCTCCCACTGTGCTGTGCTTCAGTCCCCGCTGTGCAAATTTGTCCAATTAGACACGGCCCCACAGGGTGGAATTCAGTGTGAAATGTGTCTGCCACTGTCCACAGATTAACCAACAATAAAGGCCATTTCACAGACACGCTGATTTACACCCCACCATCAGTGGGAGAGGAGCAGGGTAGGACAGGATAGGGCAGGATCGGGGTGTACCGAGGTGGAAGGTAAACCCCCTGGCCCCCCCGCCCTCACCCCCAACACCCACATCATCCCTGACTTCACAAACACATCACATGCCTGTGGTCAGAGTGTCACTGTGTCCCTTTCACCTCAAAACACACGTTACATAGCGACAGAGAACACGTCGGTGCACACCAAAAAAAAGCTTGTAAACACCCATGAACAGGCAAATCTGGACACACGCGCAGGTACAGAAATTCAGATATACATACACACACACACACACACACACACACTGTAAACACAAAAAGTGAAGACACAACACACAACACACACACAGACATATCCCCCCCCCACGCCCATAGACACACACTAGTTGCTCCAGGTGTCTGGCCTGACAGAGCTCTCCACACACCCTGCTGGTCTTCCTGACACCAGTGGGCCCAGTGCTGCTCTATAAGCCCCCTCTAGAAGCCATCCAGCTTAAAGCCATAAGAGCCTTACATGTGTCATAGAAGGCCAGGTGCCAGCTTCAATACTATTTCATGTCTAAGAGCCTTAACCAACACAATACACACACACGTATGCACACACACACTGACCAGTCACCAGTAATCACAATATTGGAGAGCAGTTACCGCAAAAATACAACTCAGGGTACACCAGGCTGCATCACAATACAACGTTTATAATGTGATGCTTATAAGAGCTCTGAAAAAACGAAAAAGGAAATGTGTCACATACTAAACTGTGACACAAGTTTGTCGAAAAAGTCAAGTTTGTCTAAAATACGGTGCCTGACTTTCGAAAAAAAATGCTGATTCACTAACTAGTTAACTAAATAATTACATCTAACCTAAACGGACTCATCCAGCTACAAACTCAATTGTTCCACAAATTTATTACTGGAGTGTCCCAAATATGAGTCATAAATCGACACCACGAGGGAAAAAGGAAGAATAAAACTTTTCAGTCAGTAGAATAGAGAAACGGCCCTTGCACACCTGTGACATCTGGGGAAAACTGATGGGTCGGAAGATTCAACACAGACATCCTGCTAGGATAAACAGGCGTAAATAAGATGCTGGAATAAACAAAGACAATATTAGGAGAGCTGGATGAGAGACAGTCAGAGGAAGCGAGAGATACTGAGGGAGGCAGGATGAGTGAGGGAGAGGGAGAGGGAGAGAGAGAGAAAGAGAGAGCATTTGAATTCTCAGCTGTTTCAATCATCTATTCCAATGCTCCATTACATCTGGTTTGGACAAACACACAAGAGATGAACCCAACAAACTGAATGAAGTCATTCAGTAAGAGGACGAGTGCAGTCGGCCAGGGTCCCATCCTGCCTTGACAGTGCAGTGTGTGTGTGTGCGTGTGTGTGTGTGTGGGCCAATACTGTAGGAATATTTGGGTAGAGTAAAAAAAAAATACAGAGAGAGAGAGAGAGAAAGGAAGGAGAAAAGTGGGTCATTTGGTTGCAGGCCTGATAAGAGGAGCTAGAATCAACATCCAGGATTACCAGAGAACCCAGAGGATCTCCTGAGTATGGCACAGAGTTTGTGTGTGTGTGTGTATGTGTGGTGTGTGTGGCCGCAACCTCACACACTATGTGTGTTTCTGTTAGCTGCTGTATATGTGAGCATACACATGCTTGCGCAAATTGTGCGCAAAATGTGTGTGTGTGAGGGTGTGTGTGTGTGCACATTTGTACGTGTATACATGTATGAGCATGTGTTCTTGTGTAAGTTTGTGCACAAGTGGAAAACAAATGTAAGAGTGTATGTGTTTGTGTTCGTGTGTGTGTGTGTACATGTATGCATGTGAGTGGGATGTCAAAGAGAGGGTGAATTAGAGAGATCCAGAGAGATGTGATGGTGTGTGAGCGCGGTGGACTCGAGAGAGGCACACTGTTCCATCCCGACCCAGAGCGAGGGGACCTGATTCTTTTGATCCCCAGCTCCATTGTCTATGAGCGGGTGCGAGCGAGGCTGATGCACAGGCGGGTGGGTGGCTGATGCACAGGCGGGCGGGTTGGAGTGTTGTGACAGATCTGGACATGTTATCTGGTGAGGTAAATCCGACTAAACCTGGCGCTAATGTCTTCGGGGGTGAAAGAGATTAATAAGGAACGCTTCCAAAGGCTTTAGAGGAGTTAAGAATCTTAACCCATTTAACCTCCCCTGGAGCACAATCAAATCAGGACATGGGAGACTAGGGAAAAAAAAAAATTAAAATTAGGACTCCCCCCCCCCCTCTGCCCTGGTCTGCAGTGGGATCCCTGCCAGGAGAGGCGTTTGATTTAGCTATCAGGTCTGCTTGTAGGTCAGGTCCAGCCGACAGACACGGCCAGTAACATAAGCTTCACCTGCAACCAGCTCAGGGCAAACATTACTGCCCCTCTGTCTAACCTTCATCAGTCTCTACGTCAGCCTTTTTATCTTTCCTTCTGTCTGTGTGTGTGCCCACTTACTTACCTGTCAGTTCTCTACCTGTCCTTCTGTTCTTTTTTCCTTCGTATCGGTCCATCCATCTATCTATCTTGACTTGGATCTATTCATCTCTCTTTCAATCCATCAATCACACTGTCAGCTGAATATTATCTATCCTGCCATCTGTCTGTCTAGTCATTGATCTGCTGGTCAATACATTTATCTGTGTATCTACGCCAGGCATTAGCTCAAGCAGATGCGTCTCTCTGTTTTTTTTTTTTTTTTACCTTGTGACAGAGCGAAAAGCCACAATCATTAGGCCCCCACAATAATCAGACATATTTTTTAAATAGCAAAAGGTGCCTTTGCAAAGAACATATACTGTGTTTCAACGATAAAAACAAAAGCAATGCTAGAACATTCTATTTTGTTTCCGTAGTACCTATGTGTTACCTATGCATCTATATGCTAAGATAACATATGGAATGGGAGCCCTGTGGGAACGGCGAAGTAGTGCACTCTTACAAGCTCATGTTCATCTCTACATGCATGCAGAAGTCTGTTTCAGACAGGTAGACTAATGAGCTAAAGTGGTGCCCAAATAGACAAACACAAGCCTAATTGTCAGTGCTTTCCTGTGTTGCCTCTGTTTCCCTTGGTGGGCTGAGGAGTTAGAGGACTGGTGCTAAAAGCAGAGGGGCCGGGAGGAACGGGCAGCACTCAGAGGCTTCCTCTCATGACATGGGGAGAGTGTGGGAGGCTCTTTGATGCTGCCGCCATGTTTTTGTTTCTGAAGGAGCGGTGCGCTACGTGACATGACATCAAGGCCAGGTTATGAGCCCTCATAGTTGATGGAGGCATTGTGGAAGGATGAGAGAGAGAGAGAGAGAGAGAGAGAGAGAAAGTGACAGGGATAGAGGTCCTCTTGTATTAGGGTCAAGTCTATTCTATTAAAACACTCCAGCACTATGTAGCATAACAGAGCCCCCTCAACTGAGAGTAACATCCCACTGACAAAAGTCAAGCCTCTTGACAGTCCCTGAAACTCCAAAAGCAATTATAATGCTGAATTTTCCCCTGATAGCAAACCCCTGATGGATAAGAAATGTACGCCAAATTCCTGTTTACGAGCAGGACAGAGCATAAACCACTGGCATTGTTCTAAATGGAAGACCATTTTACAAACATCATAAAACACAGCGTAATAAAGACAACATCTTCGATTAACAGACACAAATAACAAACCCAGTGCGTTACCTGCCAATAAATAAATAATCCAGACCAAGCACTGTGTTTCAAGTTACTACCAATGTTTGTAAATAAAAACTAATCAACTCTCCGCTCGTAAATGAGACGTTTTATTGAAAAATATAATTATGCACTAGCTTGGCTAATCATGACCAACACAATGCAATCAATAGCCTAGTGCTGTCCTGCACTGGACAGACTTGGCATCAGCATTGTGAAAGGCGAATGCCAACATCCTGACATCGGTGTAGGTAAACACACATAATCATTCACGGCTGGCCCCTTTTTTCTCCCTCTCGATCTCTCTCGAGTCGTCCGCCCCTCGAATCTGCCCCACCCCGTTGAGATGCGCATGCATCAAGTCGGGCCTCTTTAGCTTTCCCGGTCTAATATTTCCTTAATGTAATGGAGTTTGATCTGGGGTGTCGGATGTCCGATATTGTGCTGTTTTATTAGTGTAAAGACCACTGAGGGGCTCTCGGGTTCGCTCTCGAAGCCCTGGACTCTCTATCCCCACGCAACCTCCCCTCCCCTGTGCTAGACACCGTTGTTAAAGGTTGTCTGTACAGTCCAATAACCACAGACGAATCTCCACTGCAAGGGGGTGGGAGGTAAGGTAGGGTGGGGGGAGAGGTGGATGCAAAATGATACACTCCCAGTGAGTGGGGCATGAGAGAGCGCCTCCGGACACTGGATCTGGCTCGGGAGCATCTACGCCGGTCCCCCTAGACCCACCATCCGGGTTAGTGTCCACACATATGTGCACGTGCATGCGCGCGCACACACACACACACATATACACACAAATCACAAACACAATCGCAGGCATCCACGAACATACGCTTTGATGCAAACCCTCATCAAACACATTCATGCAGAGAAGTGAAAACAAAGCACACACACACGCACACAAAGAGACACACAGCCTTTCACAAACATGTCTCCAAACAATCACAGACACTTGCAAGCATACACACTCACTCTCTGTCACTCGCACATACACACAGACTGTCTGCAGTCACCCTCACACTCACAAACATGTCCACAGACACCATCAGGCGCCCAGACAACCGTTCCCCTACACTGCCCTACAGACAGACCTCAGCCTTGCACTGCATTATTGAGTGTTGTGGGGGTGAGGGGGCAGAGCTGTCTACTTGGCTGTCAATAAAAGAACAGTTCTTTAGACCCACCAGCTAACATGGCACGGGCGTTTCTGAGGATGATCATGAACACGTTACATTTCACAAATCTATCAAAAGGAGGATTTTTCTCTCCACAAAGTGAACCATAACAGGGCCACACAGAGAAGCCCAAAGCGGCTGTGAGGAGGTAGGCTCTGGTCCCCCTTGGCACCAGCCTTGGCAGACAGGGGTATATCTGTGGGCTAAGATATCTGACCAGAGCGGCCAGATGTGTGGGAGCGTGATACTTTGCACAACAGCACTGAGAGGGAATGAAGAGTGCTGTAGGAAATAATATATCAGCAGTCAGCACAGGGAGAGGGACTAACAGAAAGAGAGAGAGAGAGAGAGCAAGAGCGTAGTCTATATGGAGTGACTGAAAGAGTGAGTCTTGAAATAATGAGACATTCTCTATTGGAAAGGGAAAGTGCACCCTCCCCCCAATACACACACTCCTTCCCATCTCTCCAGCACTGATGGGTGAGGGTCTCTGTTGGCTCGTCTCTCTCCTGAGACCCCCCAACCCCCCCACCCCCACCCATCCCAACGACCCCATCCCCTTCTCCCTCAAAGTGCCTCTACTGGAAGCTCTTCCTGGGAAAAGGAATGTCGGCCGCTCTGGGAAGACTACTCTAGGTCAAGATGCCAGCTGAGGTATTCGAAGGGGCTGTTGTCTCCCAGGAACATCCCTCCCTCTTGATGATACAAGAATGAGGGAAGGGGGTGGGGGTGGGCAGTCATGCTGAGAGACAGGAAGAGAACTACTGACACCATCACAGCCACAGAGAATCTAAAAACAATGTACAAAAAAGGAAAAACTTGTCTCCAACACACACAATTCACAAGATTATTTTCTCCTAGTTAGTTAGTTTTAGATCCATTGTGTCTTTTGTGTTAAGAGGGAAAGGGAGTGCAAAAATTCAACCCATTTAAAAATAGGCAGTTCTATTTCAGCGGCGCCTCGGGACAATCCAAAGTCCAGCAAGTGTAAATAGTGTTAAGCTGTGAGCTCAATGAGGCAGAGAGCACTGAGGGATTCTGGGAGGCCCCGACTCCACACCTCACACACTTTGCCGGATGAGTCAGCGCTGTTGGACCCCGTCAGCTGGATGAGCCGGTCGGTCCTGGCCAACAGGACGACCCAAAGCTTTGGGAAATTTTGGGTTTTTCCGTTGCAAGGCACACGCAGCAGAGAAAAGAGATGCGTGTTGCATGAGAAGGAGGGAGAAAAAAGAATCGGGAGAAGATGGCAGCGGGTCATTCATTATAGCTCCACCAAGAAAAAAAAAAGAAAAAAGAAAAAGAAAGCAAGAAACAGAGAGAGAGAGAGAAAGAAAGAGAGAAAGAAAGAAACGGCTGCTGGTCTGACAGGAGAGATGATGTCTTCTTCAGTGGTGAGGTTCAGTTCTCACTGAGCTACCCCACCTGACCACAGTGGCTGATGGATAGGGGTCAGTGTCTGTCAGGAGGGCCAGCTTTCTCTGCCCTCCAGTTAAAGTAGGGGATGGGGTGTGAGTTTGTGTGTGTGTGTGTGTGTGCACCCTCTGCCCCCACCTTGCGACCCCTGGGGCAGTGGAGACGTGACATGGCTGCCACAGGGATCCCATCCAGATCTGACCAGCCCGTCTGGTAGATAACGAATGGGCACCAGGGCAAGACACTGACAGGTCCGACAACGCGTCTCGCTTTTTTTTTTCTTTTCTGTCGAGGTACCCGTCATCGCGGTGAGCCCTTCCTGACAGGAGCGTTCCGTCACCCGTCCCTTCTGGCTGGATCTGCCGATCGGCATGTGCCGGGGCTACCTGAACCAGCGGCCACCTGCCTCGACACTTTAAACTGATTGGGACGACAACTGCAACAGCTGGCGCGGGGATTAAGGCAGGGCCGCCAACAGCCTGCACAGCCCCCTGGTCTAGTGGGTCACGGCGAGCCACGACCATACTCCACACCTGTCATGGGCCCAAAACCCCCACCCCCACCCCCACTGTAACATTGGGGAGTGGGGGGGATTGAGGGACGAGGATGGGATGAGGCACCAAATCCCTCCCCTCCCCTTTGCTCTCAACTCCCTTAGAGACAAGGGTGTTAGACTTTGGGTATCGGGCACAACCAGCCCCCCCCTCCCCTCCCTCCCTCCCTCCCCCCCTCAACCCCTTCCAGCCTTGCACTCCCCACTGTGTCTGAGTGCTGGCAGGATCAGCGGGCTATTAATGGTACTTATCAACACATGCGGGCGCAAAAGGCCCAGTGATTTTACGGCCTGATCCGCGGGTGAAGGCCAATCCCTCCGAGCCCATCTGACTCTCAGCGCCGCCGCCACAGCAGCAGCAGCCTGTCACACACACACACACACACACACACACACTCAGCACACTGCCTGCTTCACTCTGACGACTCAATCTCTCTCATACAAATGTGCATACACACATACAGACACACAAAAGTGCATGTGCGCACACACACGCACACGCACACGCACACACACACACACACACACACACACACACACACACACACAGGCTGTTCCTAAGGCCTGTCTCACGATTACACAGTTACCCAGCACAGCTCTAGTCCTACTCAGTTTCAGAGCTGCGGTAAACAGGCCTCTTTTTTTTGTTTTTTTAAAGACTACAGGCTCTGTAAGGTACACATTCCTTACTCTACAATGTCGTTTACAGCACACTGTAAATGGTCTACACAGCATTTATGCTTGAGGCCATTATAAAAAATAACCAAATCATTAAAAAGGTTGAAGCTATAAAATATTTAAGTTTACTATTTTAAAAGCTTAAGTTAACTATACAGTTCACCATTTAAATAAATGAATAACTCAGACGCCACATTTAGATGTATTTTGTGTGCCCTCTAATCTGGCCTATCAGTGTAGTAAAGAATGAGTTATTGTTTTATGCTAATACGATGCTGTAATACTGATCCATTTCATAGGGTGACAGAAGCTGGGAACTGCAACCAAGTGTGAGTTTGTGTGTGTGTGTGTGTGTGTGTGTGTGTGTGTGTGTGCTGGTGCAGAAGTGGATTTGAGAACCTGAGGAGGGCAGAGGGTGGCTGGATATGGCCGGACTGCATTTGACACAGTGCAGAGGTGTTACATCAGACCCTGACACTCAAGACGCTGCACTCAGCATGCAAGCTCACAAGGGCCAAAGTGTGCATGAGTGTGTGTGTGTGTATGTGTGACAGTGGGTAGTTGTGTATGGAAAGACAGACCGAGAGAGAGGGGTGTGCTTGTGCACAAGTGCTGCATGTTATTAGTGTATATGTGTTGATGTTGCTAAGTGTACTGAAAATGTTTATGTGTGTGTGTGTGTGTGTGTGTGTGTGTGTGTGTGTGTGAACATGAGTCAGGCGGTCCCTCTGAAGTTTCATAAGGCCACGTCTGCTCCTCTCAACTGAGCTCATGTCTAACCAATCCAACCCAAACATTCCCCCTTGTCGCCTCCCAGCCTCCCCTGGGCAGCCGTGTGCTAGCATTAGCCAGAGAATGGAAAAGGAAAGCATCACTCTGCAGGGCACAATGCCTTTTATGACCTCTGGGGTGGGCCTTTTGTGGCGGGAAGAACCTGGCGAAAGGAGCACCCAGAGGATCCAAGGCTGCTAAAAACACAGACACAGCTATGCTGTTGGAACGACAGTTTTTTTAAAGGTTTCGTTGTGCATGTGTGCGTGTGTGTGTATCTTTGTGTGTCTTTGTGTGTGAGAGAAAGAGAGAGACGCAGCCTAAACTGCATCAGGCCTGGAGTGAACATTAAACAGACAACCTGCTGAAACCTCTGTGGCCCCAAATGTCAGAGTGGGCCTGTAATCTGCGGCTCCGGTGAAGAAGCCCTGGTGACGGAGCAGCTGCCCGCGGAGCAGACGATAGCACACTATGTTCACTCTCAGGCCAGCGCAAATCAGAGAGCGACACCTGCGCGATTCCCTGTCACGTGCCTCAGTGTGTTGCATGGGTCATCACCTTCAACCCTCTTTCTCCATCTCTTCCCAATCTCTCTCTCCATCCCTCCCTCCCTATCTGTCTCTGAGGGACCGGCCCATCCCTGAGCGGTGAGGTTGGCTGTGTGTTGGTGGTGTGATGGTGGCCTGTGCCCGGGTAGGGTTGCAGCGCTGGGGCTCTGGCGGGGCCCTTTTGTGCTGTGTGAGCCCCGAGTCTGAGGCAGCCACTCTGAGTGATGAGAAGCAGACCTCCTCTCTGCTTCCACTCAGAGAGAGAGAGAGAGAGAGAGAGGGAGGGAGAGAGAGAATCCCTGCATCCATGCCCTCCTCCTACCACAACTCAAAACAGAGGAGTCACTCACGTTATGGCTCCAGATATGCTGGGCTTCTAACCAAGGTTAGATTACATTACACCTACTGAGGAGAGCGACAGAGGGAGGAAGGAAAGGGATGAGGGGGGAGAGACAGAAAGAGAGAGAGAAAAGAGAAGAGAAGAACGAGTGTGGGAGAGACGGGGAGGGGGGCGGGAGGGGGGACAGCCCAGCTCCTAATACTGTCCTAGCCTCCTCTGCTGTGCTGAGTCTATAATAGCGGTCATTAAGTGAAAAATGATAACTCAAGAAGATAAAACATGCACACCATAGGGCCATAGGATACACTCTCCTGGTGTTTTCAAAGGACTTTTGCATGATCTGTAAGACTGCTAAAAGACACCATAAAAGCAAACACACTCTAAAAGGCTACTCTAGTTGGGTTTTTAAAGAGGGGAGGGAGGGATTTTTTGACTAGTAAAAAGCTACATCAGTCTGAGGCTGTAAATGTCACAGGGTCAATTTTCACCAAAATCAGAGCACGGATATGCATTAGTCTGAAGCATAAGTGAGTTGTAAAGAGCTGTTAGTTGAGGCAACAGAGAGGCCAAAACGCCCTATAAATCATGGCCTGTCATTAGTGGAATGTTGGCTAACGTTGACGCTTAAACTTCCACAGTATGGGTGCTGGTGCCTCTAGAGAGACAGCAGGAGATCTGAAGGTGCTATGTGGCATTGTCATGGAATGCATTCAGTTCTGAGTTTTGTTCCAACACAGCTGGTGCAACACTAGTTAATCTTTACACTAACTTCAGTGGATATCATGTCACTGAGTTCAGGCATTTTTGACATGATGTCAGTATGGTTGTTTCCTCACATTAAGTTGCTATTTTGTAGATAACTTGATAACTTTTTAACCTAAAAACTACAAATAGTAGCTCTTAGCATTGCCACACAGAGTTGCTCCTATAGCACCAGATAATGAAAATCCCACCGATTCCACCAGCACAACTTGAAAGAGAAACTCTTTCACATCATATCACTGCTTAGCGCTTGAAGGATGAGGACTGTAATAGGGACTGTTACACTGAAACACAATCGAGCCTTCACCTCACTAATAAGTCCTAGGAGTTCCTGATGGTTATATGGGCTGGAGAAGCAGTCTTCCAGCCAGCTAGTAGTTGGCTGCTTTGTGCATTTTATTCTGTTTTCTATAACCCTGTGGCTTCCACCACTTGTAATTTATGGTTGTCATTAGGATCATGCAATGAACAATATGTGATTATCCAAGTGCTGTCCGCAGGCTTTCCCCTTTTGCAGGAAAAATATGAAACACAGACACAAATTGTTTCCACCGAATGTCTGGTAGGTTCACTTTTCACAGTTTTTTCCCCTTCTTCATTCTTTCACAGAGCAGGATTGGGAAGAGCTTGTTTTAGTTTTGCGGGTGATTTTTCAATAAGACTGCATTGTGATGAAGTGATGAGTGCTTTTCGTACGAAAGAGAGAGAAGAAATCAAAAAAGGAAGACGTCACACTTGTTTCAATGTGGCCAACATGAAGAGTCTTTGCACCTCATTCATTCTGACTAGAGAGAGAGAGAGACAGAGAGACATTAACCCCCCACTGTGAACGACAAACTGGAGCCCTGACTTGGGCACTTCACCTTCTTCTCTTTCCCTTTGTCCTCGACAGACACACACACACACACACACACACACACACACACACACACACACACACACACACACACACACACACACACACACAAAAGGGAGAGAGGATTACCCAGGGAGAGGTGAAATCTCCTCAGACTCAGGAATGTCACTGAGCAGAACAGAGAGGATCAACACACACACACACACACACACACACACACACACACACACACACACACACACATATTCAGTCTCTAACTCTCCACTGGAGTTTCACTGTTTGGGGGCATCCTGAAGTATTTGTGTTTGTGTGTGTGTGTCTGTGTGTGAGAGTCTGGATGGTACTTGCAGACGAGACAGGCATTGTGCAGCAGGCAACACTACATTCACAAACCTGTATGGCTTGAGGACCTAGGATGAGTGTGTGCGTATATATGTACTTAAGGACTTGTGTGCGTGTGTGTGTGTGTGTGTGTGTGTTTGCTCATACACAATGCTTACTTTGCAGAGAGGAGCACTAGGGGTTAAGGCAAATACAGAAAACACAACTGTTACATACAACTAATCATCAATTAAGCGGGGAGTTTGCTTGTTGCAGTCAGCTAACACTCGTCTCCTGCTGGTCATCTGTGAGTGTTTGCTTCCCAAGCCTCTCTGCGGGCCGTACTGTTTAAGGGCCCAGCTCTGGTATCAGTGGCAGTGAGCATGGCTGGGTGGTCCCCCTCGGCCAGGGGCCTCGGCTCCGTCGCAAATCACGCCGCTAATTGCGGTAATTCTACACATGGTGACAGTTTTAGCCAGCCCGAGCGTGCGGAGCCCCGCAGCCGCGGCGTAGGTCAGCGCCAAGAGGAAGTGCTCGCGTGTCAGAGCTTTCTTTAGGACCACGCCACCCAAGGCTGCCATACATCAACCAAACTCTAACCGCCCACCCTCACCCCCCAAAAAGCTCTTGCTCCTAGCCGACAGGAAGGAGAACAAAAAGCAACCAGGAGCCACTGTGAATGGGTAATCACCAGAGTTTGTCGCTGATAGAAGAGAGGGTGCTTTCTTTCTTCCTTTTTTTTCTTCCTTTAAACATGAGCTGGAGAGCCAGTTGGTCCATTTCAACCTTGAGAAAAGCCAGTCAGGACCCCCCCCAGATCTGCACCACCACCTTCTCCTCCTCCCTCCTCCACCTTTCTACACCCCCGTACCCCCATCAGGTGGGGCTACTGCTGACAGCCACTCTGATCTCCAGACACTCCAGTTAACCTTGAACTAGATGACATCATCACACACACACACACACACACACACAGAAACACATACACACACAAGAATGCACACACACACATACATACACACGCACACCTCTGGCCAGGATGTCTCTTGCTCTCACTAAGCAGATCTGATTAAATCTCGAGGCACCAAAAGAACTTCCTCTAAACCATAAAGCAGAGAGCTCGCAAAGGACATCTGAAATTCTGGCCTGTCCAACTTTTCAGTCATACTTTTAAAACTTGAAATAGGATCACTGCCGCTAGTAATTTATTTCTGATACTGTGTACACTATATGCGCGTACACATGAGCTTGCAGTCCGATGGAAACAGCAGTAAAGCTGAGGATCAGTATTAGTGGCATGGACAGGCGGCTGTGTGGAAGGCTGTAAATGGCCCAATGTGTAATGGGCTCGGCTGGAGACTCGGTCAGGACTGGACGAGCATGCTTAGAGAACACACAAACACACGAACACCACACACACACACCACACACACATACACACACACACACACCACACAGCTGGGAAAAGTGGTTCTGGCGAGCTGGCTGGTGGCTGGCCTGAGGTGCCCCGGCTGGAGCCAATCAGGGAGCTGACGTTCCCTTCGTTTCCGACAGGGAAGGTGACAGCTCCCCGGAAGATTAGCCAGACCACCTAGAAAATGACAAGGAGGGGTGGGGGGGGAGGTTCAGAAAGTGCCGCTTAAATAGGTTTGATTATTATGCCAGCGCTGGCTGCCAGTGCTATATTTAACTGTTCCCATAAAGACATGCAGAAAATAAGACTTGGGAATGGCCTGGCCTCACAGCGCTGGTGCGTGCTGACTGGGGGTGATGGAATTGGGGTGGTGCGGGGTAGGTTTGAGCGGAGGAAGTGGCGCTTCACCTCAGACAGTTCAGTGTGTGTTTAAAGGCCACACTGGTCAGAGCTGTCGCACAACCCGGGATAATAATAGGATGTGTTGCGCACGGGACGCAAATACGGCCCTTCCCACGTCTTACTAGTTGGTGTCACTTGTAAGTTTTTTTTTTTGTTTTGTTTTTTGTTTTTTGTTTTTTAAGGGCGGGTGGGTGGGGGGGTCAACTGGACCCCATGAAGCCCTTCCCTCGAGAATCTACAGGCTTGTCAGCAAAAAAATGAAGTGAAAATAAATAAATAAATACATGAATACATAAAAAAAAACAACACATGCACAGCCCTCCATTTCTCTCCCTCCCCCATCCTCTCTAGTTCACATCACTCCCAGGGACACACAAGCACATTCCATGTTTATCTTCACATATAAATAACTTTGGGAAGATGTCGATCGATACTTTCCCTGCGTCAAAGTGTCACAAAACAACAACACACAAAAAAAGTGGGAGTGGGAGAGTGAGACAAGGGGATGGATGGATGGATGGAGAGAGGGAGGAAGGGAGGGAGGGAAATGTGCGAGCAAGTCAGCAACACCAGTCGACGAAAACAGACCACAGTTTCTGTAATGACGTGTGGGCTGTTCCCATGCCTCCGACCCCCTTCGGTCAGTGCGTGCTGATAACTCTTCCAGTCCGGCCCAGTCTGAGGCCTGGGGTGGTCAGATGGCTGCCTGGTCTGCTGCAGTGACCCATCTACTGTTCGCTTTCTCTCTCTTTCTCTCTCTTTTGGATGGTGCCGCTGCGTTTAATAAACCCTAACGGCAGTACGAAAAGAGCAGGAGACATGAGGTTTTCTGCTCCTGCTGCTTGGCTTGGCCGTGGCTTCTCTCTCTCTCTCTCTTGAAGGATTTCACATTTTCTTGGTTACACTCAAAAGATTCACAGTGCTTTTTATTACATTAAGAGCTATCATTACGACAGGCCTGGAAACTATAATTGGATTGTAATGGAGAGAAAGTTGTCAAAACACAATTAAATAAAAAATATGGGGGGACAAATGTTGGAAAGCCAT